>JAFBJS010001595.1:0-11107 GCA_016785265.1 Paraplagusia blochii
CCTGATGAGTTCACACTGTTTTTACCAATCCAAGTTGTTTTCATTCCAAGACGAGAAAACAAATGCAGTTGCATCCGCATTAGTGAGGTCAGAAACTATGTCTTAAATTGGGGAGTTGAGTGAAGACGTGGCTGTAGACTGTCCGACCGTTGAGCCCTCTCCCCGGATAAGAGACAGCACCTCGCCCTGCTCTGTCACTTGCGTCTCATTGAAGCCCTGAACGTCTCGGACACCTAATCCGTTACTGTGACCTCTCACCCGCATCCCCCCATCTTCTCCAATCCTCGCAATGGGCATTAAAATCAGAACAGATTTTTTTTTCCCTCAAACTTCATCCATCCCCAAACTACAAGGGTCTGTCGTCCATCATCCAGAATTGTCAATGTTGTTCATCTATATTCCAGTTCTGATGCGTTCCACCTAAACAAGTCCAAAGGTTGAGTTCTGAGCAGATATAAAGACCAGGTTGACCCTCCTGAGCTTCCAGAGCCATCTAATGCAAACAGCTAAGACATAGCTAATAAATGTTGAGATGCATGTCGATTGGCATTTAACCAAACTTACATCAATATATAAACGCATGCAAAAAGTTACATGTGAATTGCTCAAGCAAATTTGCAAGTGTTGTCATTTTAATTTATTATTTAAAGTGTGCCTAAAGTCTTTTAGGCTTAAACGTTTCAAACTCAGCCCACTGCAAATGAATCAGGTTTGTGACATGGAAGTAACATTTTAGAGATCTTAAATAAAAATTGTGTGTCACTCGATCTGGTTTGTCTCCTTCTGAAGAACTTTGACGCAAATAGACTATACCCTACTCTCTACTTCAGGGGAACCTAATTTTAAATATCCCTGCCTCTCATGTGCGTATGAAGTGCTGAAACTGCAGAGAGGATTTGGTTACAAACCCACTGCTGGGAGGCCTCCCATTATGACATGCAAAAATATTAAATATTAACCCTTTAGAAGGAGCCAATCATGTCAGAGTGAAAGTAACAGTCATGAATGTCAAAATTAAAATGAAGTAGTTAACCTTATTTTACCAGAGCTATGCTCCGAGATGATATCATTCAACTATCTAATTAATATTACGACCCATTAAAGCCCAATAATAAATAAAACCTCTGAGCTCAGGTTGCCTTTATTCTGCTAGAAAAGTCTTGAAGAAGGGGGTTCCACCCAACATCTAAAGATTTCTTGTGCGGTTAGGGCAGCCAAACTTGTAGTCCTTGGGCCTTGCAAACTTCTCGATGGTGCGTATATAATTGTCAAGCCATAACAGCAAAGTACCATTAGATTGAGATGACTTTAATTTGTATTTCTTCAATCACTTCCAACCATTTTTGCTTCATGACTGGCCAGATTATCATCCTGCAGAACAAGGTCCCCGCCATGAGCGACACAACTTTAGAGGGGGAGGGATGTCTTTGTTTGAACTGAAGCTTAGTAGTTGGGAAAAAAAACAAGTTGCGTCGATGTGGTTTGACCCAAGTTACCCAGAACACCATGGCATCGTAAGTTTCTGCAGAACTTGTCTTCAGTGCTGCAGATGTCCATAAAGTCCACCACTGCTGCTGAGTCGCTCCTGTCATTTATTGCATCCATTTTGAAGAGACCAAGAGATTTGAACAATTACAGATTATAGGATCGCTTTATCAAGACCATAGTCTCCAAAGTCGGGCAGTAGAGTCGATTCCTATTGGTGAACAAAAACAACTTGAAGATTGCTCCAACTACTGCAGTCAACAATTAATCAATTTGTGCTGCCTGAAATATCTGGAAGACATCAAACATGCCGACACTGAAACGTCCATAGGCTCTTCATCTCAGTAACATCCATTGTCACTGAGATCAAAGTGGGTCATGGTTGTTTCCCAACAACATCTTCATCGTGTCCTTTTCCTCCTATTTGCACAATAGTTCATCTCACCACTGGGTGTGGCATTGATTTGGTAGCAAGGCCTCCAGTCCTGTAAACATGTTGATTCTTTTGCTTCAGACGACCGTTGCTTCTAAATTGTGCATCTTATTAATTGGCTGTGTTGAGTCCATATGGGCTTTGACTGTGATCTTCTTGTCATTGTGACAGCACAGTCCACCAATGTTCAACTCTACCATCACCAGCAGTCAGGGGGAGGGGGAGGTGTTTCTCAGACCAGTCCACTCTTCTTAACTCCATTCTCAATCCAAAATTAGTTCTTCTGATTCTTCACTATCTTCAGTATCGTTTAAGTCACAATACATTTTCTTCCTGTTCAGTACAAGTGAATATTTAACACCAGGTTAAGACTGCATGGGAAGAGAAATCGGCTCACAAAAGCCCTTATAATTTTTTTCCACCCACACCTCTTTCTCCAGAGCTGCAAATGTTAAAGGAATTAAAGATGATTAGTATATGTTTTTAAGAAATAAAATTGAGTATTAAATATGATTTTCCTTACCCTCATCTTTGGAGGCCACCATGTTGGTTGATCTGGATTAGTTGGCATGAAAAAAGTCACAAATGTGTTGCTCCTTTCAAATGGTGACAGATGTGTCGCAACGCAGATGTTGGAAACGCATGTTACAAGGAGCAGAATGTTTTACAACGGAAACGCTCAGCAGGCTCCGACTACGCGCAAGACGGAAATTTGTCAAATACTAGGTAAGGTTTTAAATAAACTGCTGCTGGGTGGCCACAAAAGGACGACAGTTGACAGATTGTGAAAAGACAGAAAACAACTATAACAGATGTCTACACAGACAGCTAGGCCATGGGACCATTTCCTTATCTAATTGTAGTCCCACAACATAGTTCATCCAGCAACTACATTCAGTTGATTCAATCTAAACTTGTTCCTTTTGATCCATCAGACATTGAACCTACTAAGTTGATAGTCAGATCACTAAAAACTCAAACATATACCTCCAGCCCTGAATTCACATCTGGTCATGAACACTACCTTCAACTGATCCAACAAACTGGTGGAAGAGAAAAGAAAGAAGGGAAATGAGATATACCTGATGCCCAATTCACACAACACAATGAAAAATATGATTTCTACCTTGTATCTTTGTGTCTTGTTTTGACTGAACAGTAGTGGTAATGTACATGGTTTTAGGTCGTTTTAATGAGGGTGAAACATCAAGAAAAAGCACAGAATGGCACAGTGGCCGTGACAGGACAGAAAGATCAGCACGGCGGCTGAGAAAAGCGAATGGGCCCGCGGCCAAGAAGACATGGACGAATGGGATCTTCTCTCTGGGAAAACTTACTTATCGCAACTAAAATTGTTTCTAGTCTACATGTCTATTCGTGTGTTGTGTTTAATGCGTTTGCCCTTTGCTGGAAGCTGAAAAGAAAAAGGGTTATGGCACGGCAACCAGCACAAGCCCCCCTTCCCCTACCCACACCACCCGAAACAAGGAAAAAGCACTCACCTTTAAGGACCTAGCTTTGATGGGGCAAAATCCAGTGAAAACTAAGTTAAACTGATCTAATGACGCTGATGTTTAACATGGTTGTTTTTTTTCTATGTGATGTGAAGATTAAAATGTAGGTATTTATGTAGGTTATTAAAATGTATTATATGTGTGTAGGAGATTAAAATGTAGTGTTATATTTTTCAATTGCAGTTTTGCAAGTGTAGGCGATAAAATCCAGGTGATGATTACATCTTGTTATGACGCACCACTTTGGTTCAGCTTTTTGTTGTTTGAATTGTGAGGTTGTGAACTGCGTTACAAAAATGTAATAAACAGACACAAGAGTTTGGTTCATTTTATTCCCCAGACGCTTAAACTACGGGAGACAGATGCAGATGGCAAGAAAAAGGCAGCCATCTGGATAGAAAATTAAGATAAATATGGACTCACCAATTGCAGATTGACCTAAAAAGGAAAAGTGTTAAAGCAACAATATCAGCACAAGCTTTGGCTAAACCTATTTCTGTACAAACTGCTGAGCCACAAAACGTATTAAAGCCACCACAACGACACAATCACACAGGGAGAGAGAGAAAGACAGGTAGAGAACCATACATACCTCAACATCTACATTGGCTACAGCAGAAGCTAAGACATAAGCTATGTAAATAATCAGGGCCAGAGGAAACAACACTAATGTTGAATTCTTCAACAACCAAAATTTAAAGTTTCAAGTTGGGAAAAGGGAAGAAAAGAGGACAGGTGGCCAGATTTGTATGATTTGCCAGAAAAAAAAACAAAAAATAAAAACTACACAAACCAAGCGAGGCACGGCGGCCTCTCTTCTGGCACGGCGGCCAAGCACAGCAAACGGGGGAACGGCCGCCACCCATTTAAAACACACACAAAAAAAAGGAAAAAAAAAGCGATGTTCCCTACTGTGATGAAGATCTTCATGCTGATCAAACTGTAAAACATACAGACAAAAACATCCAAGTTAACTTATTCAGAAACTTGCAATGGTTTTATTATAAACAGTGTATTGAAAACTATTGTTGAAAAAATAAATTCAGGTAAACATGTAAAAACCCATACCTGAGAGAATATAAAAAGACGAGCTGGGAGGCTGAATGTTCTGGTCGTAATGGCAGCGGAATATGAGCGGAGAAATATCACACATCTCTGTATCAGTCAAACTAAAAATAAGGTATAACACGCTTTTATTATTATATATTATTATAACACAACCTAACAATTATTATTATTATTATTATTATATTTAACCATCACAGACAGGAAATTCACACATGTAGAATCGTATCAAAATTAATAATGGAAAAAACCTAGACCTCCCCAGTGACGTTTGAATTACATTTCAAGTATACAACAACAATACAATCAATTTAAAAATAAAATATATATACATGAATGCCAAAAAGATCTTTGTCAACCAACTTTTTAGTGTAAAGGATTGAATTACGGAAGTACGGAAGACTCAGTATTACGTTATTTCGTGATAGGTTTTACGTTATTTCGTGATAGTATCATATTATTTCGTGATAAGATTTTTTCGTCAAAATATCACTTTATTACGTGATAGTGTCACGCTATTTTGCGAGAATATCCCTTTATTTTCCAAATATCGTAAAGCTTAAATAACCCTGATTAAATCAGTTAGAATTAGAGTGTTATAATCCAGTTTCATCTTAATTCAACCAGTAACATTCAATGACTGTAGGAACTTTCATTCTTCTCAGAAGGTTCCAGATATTTGACCCTAGTTCAGATTCACACTGTTCATTAGGTCATTTATAATTCTTAGTCAACGTCCTTTTATTCTAACTGAACAGTAACAACATTAGTCTGAGGCAACAAGATAATAACTTGATTAAATCAATCTGAGAGGAGACATTTTCTAACCAGAGCTAATCTCGTCACATCAACAGGAAAAAACAACTGTGCTGGAGCCAATCACAGCGAGGTTTGTTGATTAAAGGGTGGGACGGGTGATTGAAGATCCAATCAGAGTCAGCCTTAGACAAAAGTAAAGAAGACGAAGGCAGGAGCGGGAACACTCGGGATGAGATTGTCTGGTAGGATTAATGGAAGTATTTTACTGTAAACGTCGGTAAAACAAGATAAACTGTAAACTATCTAAACAATTACTAGAAGAAAAAACGCCACACGGTTAGTAATGTAATGCAATTACCTGCATAAGTATCGTCGAGAGATTCACCCAAAGTAATTAATAATAGCTCTACTGTATGTATACAGTACAACTATAAATCTTTGGCCTTCCTCTTTGTCTCTTACCTAGTAGCTCTATGTCTAGCATTCTTCTCCCAATATAACCACTACGTTCATATAATTCTGCTGGAAGATAACAATAGTAGTTGTTCATTAAATAACTAGACATATTCAACATATTTAAACTGTTAAATTAGGTTCTTGTTAGAACACTGTAGAAGACTAGTTGAGATTTTATGGACACAAAATATTGCTGATATTTTATTATATTCATTTACTTTTTAATGAATTTCTTTTTATGATTGAGTCAAAGTTGTACAACGTGGTAAGTTGTGTTACACTCATGTCGGTAAAAATAAAGGATAAAATTGAGTGAAATTCCAAACAAACACAGATGTAAAAAATTGCTTGTTTTTCTTCTGTAAGTGAAAAGAAAAATCTAATTTATCTGAATGTATTTACATTGTGTTTATTGGTTCAATGTCCAGAACAATAGGAGACAATTATTATCTTTGAACATTTGTATAAAACTGAACTGACTTTATTGAATAGATTCATTTTTATAAAACATCCACGTGAACAACATCAACAAGAACACTGATGAGTCCAGATCAGTTCAGTTTGGTCCAGGATTGTTGTCTGAATCAGTGCTGCTGCTGTTGTCCTCTGGTCTGTGTGAAGACACACTCTGCTCCCTCTCCTCCTCTGTGCTGCCTGGCTGTGGAGTGTCGTGTCTGGAGCCAGGCAGCAGGTGACGTCTTCAGGCAGATCAAACTCCTCTCTGAACTCCTGCAGGCTGTAAGAGTAAGAGCCTTTCCCGTCCTCCTGCTTCTTCTCTGTCTTCCCACTGACTTTCAGCCTCCTGCCCACCTGCCTGACAGTCAGCTCCTCTGGAGAAATGTCCTTGGGAAAAGTTCTCTCCAAGTCTTTCTGCAGCTGGTAGGAAGGGGTCTTCACAGACTTCTTCGTCTTCCTCTTCAGGTTATTGTAATGTTTCTATTTGAAATAAGAAACCTGGGTTCTTCACAATATGTATTTATTAACTTGAAGCATCAGGAACACGTTCGGTACACCCGGTTGCTGTTCATCTTCTTCTTATAACTTCCCACCCACATACACACATCAGAGAGTACATTAACTATGCAGCCATCTAGTGGCAGGAGGTGGAACTACAACTCTTATTCTATCATGACATCCCCCTTTTTCTTAAGATGAAAACATCACGTTAACTTTTTTTTTTAACTGCTATTCCACAACTAGTATTTTTCTCAAGCAATCTGTATATCAATATGCTTCTTTAAACATTCACATGACTATGAACTCTTTCTGTTCAACTCAACATTACTTAATAAACATACACATTAACTTAAATTGCAATGAAAGTATACAGTCCTTATAGGTTCAGCCTGTCAGGTGCTCTGACAGTGCGCTCTGATCTTCTCAACACTGGCAAGTCAGTGCTCTACAGCACTCTGTTGATCAGCTGGTGGTGGATCATCTGATGCGGTGGAGGCTGGATCTCTAGAAGAATCCTCATCGGTCTTTTCTTGCCAGGTGTCTGGTGTTTTTAGTAGACTCCGTCGGTTTCTACTGAGGACTGGACCATCTTCAGTTTTGACATTGTAAGATCTTGGACTTACTTCCTCAAGAACTGTCGCTTTCTTGCTCCAGCTGGTGGAGTCGTGTATTCCCACGGTCTCATGCCTAGCTAGTGGTACTAAGCTTTTTGCTGACTTGTCATAATTTGCTTTTTGTCTCTTTTGAAGTTGTTTTTGTTTTTGTTTCACTTCCTTTTGTTTGTGATCAGAGGTATATGGAAGTGTGGTGCGTAGTCTGCGTCCCATAAGAATTTCTGCAGTGGAGTACATAGCCATGAAACTTCTGGAAACCATACACCAGTCCCAAACATTCTTTTTCAATTTGAGCGTACCGGCACTCTGCACTGGTCATCGTTCTCGACGCATAGGCGACCGGCTTCCAATCTTCTCCATCTGCTTGTAGCAGAACAGCTCCAATGCCATCCTTTGATGAATCAGTGGATATCTTTATCCGTTTTGATGTATCGAAAAATGTCAACACAGGCTCGGTGGTTATAGTTGTTTTCAAACGGACCCATTCTGCCTTATGTTCAGATGTCCACCTGAACTCACATCTGTCTCGAAGTAACTCCCTTAAGTGCACTGTCTTGGATGATAAGTTTGGTATGAATTTTCCAATGAAATTGATCATGCCTAATGCACGCAGCACACCTTTTTTGTCTTCAGGTCTTGGCATGTCAAGTATTGCTTTGATCTTGCTTTTGTCAGGTTCAACACCAGCTCCTGTCAGTTTATCCCCAAGAAAGGTGATCTATTTTACACCAAACTGGCACTTTGATCTGTTCAGCTTCAGCTGGCACTTCTGGACTCTCTGAAGCACTTTGATGAGCCTTTCATTGTGTTGCTCAAGAGTAGATCCCCATAAGATCAGATCATCGACATACACACGTACACCTTCAATGCCCTCTACAATTTGTTCCATCGTTCTGTGGAATACCTCTGGAGCGGAGCATATGCCGAAAGGCATTCTCTGGAAGCATTAGCGTCCGTACGGTGTATTGAACGTGCAGTACTTTGTACTGTCCTCATGCAGTTTCATCTGCCAAAAGCCTTGTGAGGAGGCCAATTTACTGAAGTATTTTGCACCAGCCATCTCACTGGTTATCTCATCTCTGGTAGGTATTTGATAATGTTCTCTTTTTATGTTGTTGTTCAGATCCTTAGGATCCATGCACACTCGTAGTTCTCCATTCGATTTTCTGACAACCACCATCGAATTCACCCATTCCGTGGGCTCTTCCACTTTCTTTAACACACCTAGTGACAACATTCTGTTCAGTTCCTGCTTCAGCTTTTCACGTAGGGGAGCTGGAACGCGCCTAGGAGCATGGATGACTGGCTGTGCATCATCTCAGTTGCATCTTGTAAGTGAATGGTAAGACGCCAAAGTCTTTGAAGACGTCTGTTTATTGGTTCACTATTGACTCAATGCTGCTTGGGCTATTAACACCATTAATGTAGTACACCCTCTTCACTAAGCCTAAATTTTCACATGCAGTGTCACCTAATAAAGAGTCATGTCCAGCCGGAACAACTGCAAACATAAGGTGATGCTCTTTTCCTTTAATTGTCACTTTTAATTTGCATGTGCCTTTTGTGTCAATGCTGTGTCCATTGTAAGCCTGTGCTGGGGTGGATGCGGGGTTTCACCCTCATGGCTCTGATGTCGCACTCACTGATTAAATTGGCCTTTGCCCCGGTGTCTAATTTCAGTGGTATGACTGCACCGTTTATTTCCAGTGGCACAATCCACTTGTCCTTTCCAACACATGTTGCATTTTTGCATTGTTCAATGTCTTTTGGCACTGTTGCCTTGCTATCTTCAGCCGACGTTACCATATCGATGAAGAACGAATCAGCGAGTTCCGTTTCCTCCGTGTGGACTCGATCACTCTGATTCCCTTTGGAAAAGCATTGCCTAGCGAAATGGTTTCTTCCTTTACATTTGCTACATGTCTTTCCAAATGCTGGACATTGTTTTGGTCCATGTTGATTGCCACATTTTTTGCATGCAAATTTCTCTGTGTCTTTTCGTTGTTTACTGTGTTTTTTCATTTGCTTATTCACTGCTGCAACGGCACCCGCTACACTCTCCTGATCTTCTGCCCACTGAACGTTTTGGCATGCTCCTTAGCCAGTTCACTGGCGTTTCCAATCTTAATAACATCAGCAAGCTTTAGCTCTGGCTCTCGTAGTAGCCTCTCTCTCACTTTTTTGTCGTGCACACCAAACACGATTTGGTCACGGAGCATAGAGTCTTTAAGTACTCCAAAGTTACATGTTCTTGCTTTCAATTTCAAGTCCGTCACAAAAGCATCAAAACTTTCCGTTTGCAAATGCATGCGCGAACGAAACACGTACCGTTCGAATGTCTCGTTCTTCTTTGGTGAACAGTGTTCATTAAACTTTTCCACGACTTTGTCGAACTTTTCATGGTGGTCCCTTTCAGCAAAAACGAACGTATTAAATACCTCCACAGCCTGCGGTCCCACAACGGTAAGAAGCAGTGCTATCTTCCTCGCGTCCGGCTTTGAGTCCAGACCTAGTGCTTGCAGGTACAAATTGAATCGTTGCTTGAATGTTCGCCACTCACAGTCCACATTTCCAGTCCAATTCAGAGGTTCAGGCGGCTTCACACTTTCCATGACTCCTGTTGGACCACTCCTGGTACCATGTAATGTTTCTATTTGAAATAAGAAACCTGGGTTCTTCACAATATCTATTTATTAACTTGAAGCATCAGGAACACGTTCGGAACACCCGGTTGCTGTTGTTCATCTTATAACTTCCCACCCACATACACACATCAGAGAGTACATTAACTATGCAGCCATCTAGTGGCAGGAGGTGGAACTACAACTCTTATTCTATCATGACAGTTATGCCAGTGCTTCTCAAAGTTTTTCTGTTGCGCCCCCCCTAACAAGAAGAAAACAGTTCGCGCCCCACCGCCCATTCGCCGCTGCAACTATAAATAATAGCATTTGTCTATGAAATAGTTATAGGTACACCTCTGCATAACATCGTCTCCTTGTTAACGTGAAGAAAACAAAAAGAGATATAGTTCAACTTACAATAATAACTTTATTAACAATATTTATTAGTCTGTAAAAGAAAAGATTTTAAGTGCATCAATTTGCCTGAAATTCCGGTCTTTCCTCCTCCCACTGTAGTCACAGTGAAGCCAAGCGCTACATATGCTTCGCCATATTTGAAGGTTTCTGTGCAGCAGATGCTGCTGTTAGCGCAGAGGTCTGAGCTGTGGCCCCACAGTCCAATGGAAGTCCATGAGAGCACCGCATCTTCAGAGTGTGTTTGGAGCTCAGTCTTCATGTTGTCAGAATGAAACACTGTTGCAGGGTCTGTTCTCTTCTGTATCTGTGTTGGTTTGTGTCTCAGCTTTTACTGTATATTCTACCAGGAGGAGCAAACGATCCAGGAACCTTCGAGGAATTACCAACACTCTCCACAGGGGGGCATCGTTTACACACACCTGCCGTCACGAAAACTTTCCAGTTCTTTCTCGAGGCTTCCTGAAGTAACGGAATCTGACCTCAAGGTGTCACTATTGATAAAGCTGTTCAGACCGCTCTACAGTGGTCGTTCAGGTAGAAAACACCATGACAATTAATAATTAACCCTGACTTCTATGTTTGGTAGCAGGAAACATTAATTGTATCTCGATATCGTACTGAGGCGACAATTTTACTGTAAACAGATGATAAATGATTTTACTTAGACTTTATGTAGCACTACTCTCAATATAACTTTTACTGAGAGTAGGCTCTGGGTTCATTAATTGTTTTTAATCGCAGTTTGGTTTTAGATTGAAAATAGGCCGATATAGAAATACACCT
>JAFBJS010001598.1:0-25906 GCA_016785265.1 Paraplagusia blochii
TCCAAGTCATTCAGAGGCTGCATTCAACACCCAGTCATAGATGGAGTGTATGTGTGTCGGCCAATTACTTTGACCTAAATTAATCTAAAACTCAACAAGCAAGTTATAGTTTGTTTTTGTTTTCAAAACGGGACATTTTTTCTAATGCCTTGTAACGTAATATGGTATATTTATATGGACCTGCAGTTAGACCTGCAGTTAGATTTATATGGACCTAGCAGTTAGATTACTAACTACATATATATATATATATATATATATATATACAGTATATATTATATATACATTATATTATATATATTAGGGCTGGGTATTGATTCAAATTTTCTAATTCGATTTGATTCACAAGGGTTCAATTCGATTCAATTCACGATTCGCTTCGGTTTTCGATTCAGTTTTTATCATATCATTTATAGTTCGGTACCAACATTATTCTCATAAGAATCAAAGCTTAAATTGAAACTTAATCCATTTGCTAATAAAAAATGTATTATTTACATTTATTTTCCATCATTTTTCATCATTTACTCAGGGCAGTCATATTAATCCATCATGCTTTTTTTATTTAACATGACTTGACCAAAAATTACAAGGCAGACTCTGGTTTTAGATTTTAGATTTTAGTGCCATGTTGTTTTTACATTTGTATTACGTGCGAGTGTGTTAACTCGCACGTAACCATGTAAATTCGTAATCACCTGTGGTGCATGAGCTCATGTAAAGTTGTTGGGGAAAGAAGGAAAAAAAAGATAGATTTTTGGATTTATGAATCGATATCGTCCTTTTAACAAAAAAATCGATTCATCGTTTTTTTTTAACCCAGCCCTAATATATACTGTATATATATATATACATATATGTATATATATATACATTTTTTTTCTTTTTTCTATTGCTTAACTGTTAAACCTCTTTAACAGAAACAAGCCAATTAACACACATGGTCCTCTTGTTTTTGCTGTATTCAGACTGATTGACCTATCAGGAGCGGTGAGGTACGAGGGAGTGAAGTTTGACAGCTGCCTCTTACAGGAGAGTGAGGGGGTGGTTCTCCCTGACAGTCAGGATTCAGAGCCAACTCCAGATCTGGACCCAGCACACCTGTCAGTTGCCACGCCCACTCACCTGAGTGCTTTAACACCTGGAGCACTGACGGTAATTGACTGATGGCAAACATTTTCCAAGGGACACAAGAATTGGGTCAAGATGATCTCTGCCCTGAAATTAGAGAATTGCAAGGAGATAGTTATCCAAACTTCAGTTTTGTGTAGCAGTGCAAAATTTTACAAATACATTTAATAATAATAATACATTTTATTATAGGCGCCTTTCTTTCACCCAAGGACACCATACAGTACATAACAAAGATAAAACAGTGGAATAAAAATTTAAGGTGTTGATTATCTTTTTTTCTTTTTCCAGTGCATGTCAGAGACTGAGCCTATTTTCCTGTCATCGGCGGCTCAGTTTGCTTTGTCCAAACATAGTCACATGACCTTCATCATTGATCCAAATACAGTCAGGAAAAGGTGAGTGTCTGTGACACCACAGTCCTGGGAGGGGAAGTCTCAGAGAAGTGAACTCCATTTTTAACATGTTGTCCTGGTATTCCTCCTTAGTGTCTCTGTCAGGTTGTCAGTCCGAACCCGTGGAAGTGATGGAGTTATTCTGACCCTCACTGATTCCAAACAAATGGACTTCATTGTCATCCGTCTGACGGCCGGAAAACTGATGATGTCGGCCGACCTGGGAAGAGGCCCTGCTTCTGTCACGTCATCTGTGGCCATTAACGATGGCATGTGGCATAATGTGCGTGTACAACACACTCACTCACAGTGATATGATATCATAGGAAATGCCACTCAATGAGTGTTTTTCTCTCTCAGGTTAGCGCTGAGGCTGGTCGACGGCTGCTGTCCCTGTCTGTGGACGGACTCAGTCTTGAGTCGATGACGCTTAAAGGGAACCAATTAGATGTGGATGACCGGCTGTACCTTGGTGGCCTTCCTCACACACTGACCAGCCGACGGCTTAATGTATGAAGATTTGAATATTCAAGAACCTTTTATTCTTAGTTGTCAAGCATTTTTATTGTTTAAGACGCCCATGTTTTTAAGCTACAACACTTGTCTGTCTGACGTGCAGGTCAGTCGTAGTCTACCAGGCTGTCTTCGCTCAGTTAGCCTAAATGGAGCCATGCTGGATCTCACAAGGCCTGACTCGCAACATGACACCACTTCCTGTTTTAGCAGTGACCAAACAGGAAGTTACTTCAACGGCAGCGGTTACGCAGTGCTCAGTGAGTAGTCCTGAAAGCGTCACGATTTATTTTGCAATGTAATCTAACCTTAATCCTAACATGTTCACTCGTGTGCTTGTTTCTCCAGTGCATGATGGGTACAAGGTTGGATCAGACCTAACGGTAATACTGGAGTTTAGAACCAGCCAATTGGATGCAGTGTTATTGGGCATCAGCAGTGCGAAGGTGGATGCAATTGGCTTAGAAATGATCAACGGACAGGTGAGAGTGTGACTGTGTTTGTAAACAAGTAGATTCTACTGCAACGTCCTCATCAATGGATGTTTTTCTTTAGGTTGTGTTTAACATAAACAATGGAGCCGGACGAGTGTCAGTACGCTCCACCGGTCAACTCCTGTGCGATGGAAGATGGCATGTCTTGCAGGCCAGGAAAACCAAACACACCTTGAGCTTGAGTGTAGATGGACAAATTTATACTACAGTAAATCCTTACCCACAATCCACTTCTGCTGAAACCAACAATCCCGTTTATTTGGGTGGATTTGCAGGTGAGGCCCTCAACTATCCTAACCTTTGTATCAATTTGTGGGTGTCATCAGACGACCTCTTCTAACCTTTCTCGATCTCTTACAGCGGATGTGAAACAAAACTGTCTGTCCAGCAGCTCCAGGTTCAGAGGTTGTCTAAGGAACCTGCAACTCATCAGATCTTACATAAGCAACACACTTGACCTGGGCTCCGCCCACTTTCTGTCAGGTGTCACACCATACTCATGCCCTGCCGTGTAGATACAGTTTGCAGACCAATCATCATAAATATGAAGAATATATTGAAGTGGTAATTGATACTGATTTTTTTTTTTCTTTTTAATGATACTGACCTGTCAATCCACATCCAAAACATTGTTTTCTCGTGAGAAGATCGTGGGGTTGCAACAGCACACAGGATCACCTGATATGTCAAGTAGATAATTAAAAAAAATATTGATTAAAAATATTTTTTTCATCTAAATAAATAATTCTTGTTTTTAAACAGAACTTTTATACTCACACAACTTTATTTTTTCTATGTTATGAATATAAATGGACTTCAAATAAAATGGAGCATTTTAAAATATCTGAGCTGTTGCATCTTGATTGATGGCTGCAATCTGTGACTAATAAATGTCTGTGAGGATGCCAGAAAATTTGTGAAAAGACAAAAATTCCATTAGAAGACCAAAAAGGTTGGGAGCCAATGAAATGGAGGACTTGTATCACTCATTTATTCGCAAAGAAAATCTGTAAAATAAAGCAAATAAATTTAAAAGCTTCACTTTTTTGACCTCCATTTTTTGTTGGAAACCTGCAATGATTGTTGTCCTATAAAGTAAAGTTATAGACACTAGAGCTGAGGTTCTAAGTCTTGTTGGGGGTGCTGATCCCCAAAACCCTTATTAGTTACAATAAAAAAAATATGAATTTTCCAAACATAGAAATAGCCAGTGTTGATTGTTTTGCAGTCAGCTCTCAGCTGGCACACTGGTGTGGTGTTGGGAACTTATTGGTGGGGGTTCCACAGCTTTTTGATGTTCTGTTCCAAATCGAAGAACAGGAACAGACTCTGAAGAGTGTGCCAGGAGCCACGTGGCAGCAGCGCATCCTGTCCTTAATACCAGAGAGTAAATCCATCTGCCACACCATGTATGCCATTGTGGCCGCTGACACTGATGGTGGTCTTGGTTGAGCGCAACAGGAAGGATCTCATCATTACCCCCATTATGTGGGTGGTTGTTAGTCCTGGTGGTGATTGATTATGCCACCAAATATCGGGAACCCATGGCACCACGCACTATCTCTGCAAAGAGTTTTGCTGACGTGCTTTTCCGGATCATCTCGCAGTTGAGGGTCCCGAAGGAGACCCTAACAGACCAGGGAACATCATTTATGTCACAGACCCTAAAAGAGTTTATGAATTACTGGGCATTAAGTCGGTTCAGGGCTACTTTTGTTTGTCAGAAATCCAAGGGACCTGTTGGAACGGATAAAAAAACTGGAAGGGTGGTCCAAGCACCAGCAAATGGTTTTGTGTGACAGTATGAAAAAGTACACCATTGAGGGAGTCAAGACAAGAGCTGGAGTGAATGGAAATTGCCGAGTTCAGAGATGTCAGACATCTCTGGGACGCTCTCCCACTGGAACTAAAATCACAAGAAAACAAACTTTTCTCCACAGAAGTAAAAACCTGAATAAAAAAGGTCAACACTGCAAACCTTAAACTGTACAGGGGGATCAGACATTGTAAATGTTCTTTTTTTTTAAATCATTATAATGTGTGTGCATTCTTCTCTCTCCTCTTACGCTTTTTATCTCTCCCATTTTTAACCTTCTTAAAAGCCCAACCAGGACCTCTTCCCAGGGCTAAAAGCCCCATGTACAATGACATCAGTGACCTGTGGTGAAAATGTAAACTGTATTGTCCCTGATAAATAAATAAATAAATAAATAAATAAAGGGCAGTATATGAAGCATGTGGCTTGATAAGACTTTGACCATTGCATCCTGCAAACAGCCCATGGTATACATTAGCAGGTAGCTTATGTATACCATTAGAAGAAGCTGGGGCACCTTTTCACCCTTTGCGCAGACACGTTCCACTCCAGTAACTCCATCGGATGAGAAAAAGCAATGCCAGGATCACACGGTGGTACGTGGTGTTGCAGAGTGTTGATTTTAAACTTGTCATAGGCCAGGGTCGCAGATGGCGGTGGTGAACTTCACCTCTTCTCCCCTGAAGTTGGAGGGGGAAGCAGGGACAGCGGGAGAGTATGCTCAGTCTGCTGGTCTCTTCAGCTTTGGGGGGTGCCTTTGAGGGTGGGGCGATGTTGAGCATTAAGTCTAAAAAAGTCTTAAATCTTGATCGTATCAGTGTGTTACATTCAGGAACCCTAGGTAGTTCTACCTGCCCCTTACATGTTTTGGTAATATTTTGACATGTTCAGAAATGAATGATTTGGGGAATTTATAATCCATGTCATTCACCTGCTAGCATGTTGTGGTCCATAAAATTGTGTTTTGATGCATTTTGAGGTTTTTGCGAGTCCCAGCCTACATGCTTTGGTGATATTTTGACATGTTTAGAAATGAGGATTTCTTTTAGCTGCCATTTTTCACTTGTCAGCATGGACAATACAATGCATTTTGTATTTTACTAATATTTCGTGATGGTAAGTAAGTAAGAAACCATGTTTTTTTATTCACTCAAATGAGTCACTTTAACTCATGCTTTTGACCGTAAAATAGAATTTTGAGGAATATTGGGACTTTTTTGCCAAATTTTCATGATAGTGTCAGGTCTGTCTCCTCTTCCTGCTGTCTGGTCATCAGTGTGATCACACGCACCTGTGTCTCTGTCAATTAGTCTCACTTGTGTCACCTGTTGCCCTCAGTATATATACCCATCTCCCTCACTCTGTCTTGTTCGATCATTGTTTGCTGTTGTTCCATGTTTGTTGTTACCTGGGGGTGTTTTTAGAGCAAGGTCCTTTTGGGCCAAGTCCTGTTCTGTTTTTCTGTTCTTCAGGGTTTTTTTTTCTCCCTCCCTGGAGTTTTTGTTCTTGGTGAATAAACCCTGATTTTCACCATTCAAGAGGAACTCTTTTCTTCTTCTTGCCACTCACACCACAATCTTTTCATCATCACAATTTTTTGCACAAATTATTCATCTGGATAGGGACTTCTAACCACTTATTTGCAATGTAAATATGTAACGGTTCCCTCCTTACATGTCTTCGGTTATATTTTGACACTTAGCAGTATACTTTGGACCATCGACTTGCATTTTGGAGACTTTATTTTTTAATATTTTTTTCTCAGTAACAGTAACAGTCCCCCTTTACAGGGTTTGATGATATTTGAAATTGTGTTTCAGAGTTTTAAGCACCAATTATTCCCTTGGCAGCATGTTATGGGCCATAAATGAGCATTTCTAGGGATTTGGGGGAATACGTATATGTACAACTTGCATAATCACCTGCATCCAATGGTGGCCACGTAGGGCATTTCATCAAGTATAAATGTTTTTATTTAATCAAGCATCCTTATCATTGTTGCATTGTGATTTACACCATAGCACACAATGAAATGTGACATCTGCATTTAGCTAGTCTGTGTAGATTCTCAGTCATCCAGGTAATTCAATCCAAAATTAGTTACTCTGAGAGCAACTGGACAAAGTAGGTTTTTTGAAGACGTTTCATCTCTCATCCAAGAAGCTTCTTCAGTTCTAACCGACTACAGGGGAGTCCAAGTATTTAACCTCAAAGATGCTGCATACCTGTGAAAGGGGTGTTGTTGTAGAACAAAAGGCTATAGGAGGGAGGTGGGGTTACAGGGTGATGTGTCACACCCTGTACGAGACGAGCTATGTGTTGAGTTAGAGGTGTGAATGGAGGGCGCCCGAGGATCTGTGAGTGGGGATGATACTATGCTCAGTAGTAGACCTCAGTGGTAACTTGGCGGTGGGGGTTTCGAACCAGGGACTTTGCAGCCCCCTGTCCACTCCCTTAAGCATTACGCCCCTCGGTGTGAGTAGGTGACATAAACAAATAAATGACTCAAATTTCAATTGTAAAAGATGAGGACATTTTAAAATAGCAGTATGGGTAACTAGAGATTATTCTTTATTTATTGTACTTCACATTTTTATCATGTGCGTAAATAATGAATTGAAGCAGAGCTACTCAGAGGTTAATCCAGCCAGTGCTAACCAAACTGTGTAAAGCTCAGAACAGAGTAGAGATTGTGTGTGGCTGTGGGTGTGTTTGGCACTCTGGTCTTGACTATATGTCGCAGGAAGAAGAAGGGTTGAGGTTTTGACCCTAAAAGAAGAAGAAGAAAAAAATGGTAAGAGTATTTTTTACATTTCCCACAGTGCCTCTAATAGGCTAAAATGATCTCAGCAGATTAGTACAGCGGCTGGACATAGCTTAATCAAAACATCTACCAACACCTTGAGCCCACAGGTTACTCAAGAGTTCATAGGGGTTTGCCCAAGCAGTCTACAGTACATGGGTTTTGTTGTATTATGGCCAGAAAGTGCTGAGGATACCAGGAACTTGGGTTGCGTTGTTGACAATAACTGGCCTGTCCCTGGTACATGTCGGAACCAGAGCTATCTGTTGACAATGGTTCCGTTCATTACCTAAATGGACAGAATGTCTTGGCCAGCCTGGGGCAAAGAGGGGTCAGTTTGGGTGCCACTGGATTTAATCTCTGCCTTTTGCAGATTGTTGACTTCTTTGAGCCAGGATCTGGTTCTGCACATGGGCAGTTTGCAGTACCGTGTGAATCTGCTGACCTACAATTCACCCCTCAGGATGTACTACTGTATATCTCAAGAGCCAGGCCATGGATTTTGACTGTAAAATGTTGTCTTGCACCCTCCAGGTCTAGAGAGAGATGGAAGTGAAGAAAACCTTACCAGTCAATCTATGCTCCACCTTCCGTGGGTTTTGGGTCACGATCGAAAGAATATGATCTTGGACACAATTGGCAGATATGGGTTTTTTCTGAAGGGTGGCAGAGTGCCACCCTAGAAGCGGTGTTGGGGTTGCGTCCCATAGGGGGAACAAATCCACGTGTCTGAGTTGGGAAGGTAGAAAGTTCCAGAGACGTGGGGCAGAGTGACCATGCTCCCCATGGTGCTGAGGCAGGATGGTGGGATGCACAGGTAAATGGAGGAAGATGATGGGAGAGAGCGGGAAGGAATTTGTACTGGACGCGGAACTCAACCGGAAGCCAGTAGAGCTGTTGGAGGACAGGGGTGATGTGATAAATAGATGGGGGGAGGCTGCATTCTGGACCAGTTGGAGTTTGAGGAGGGATTTGTGAGAGAGGCCAAAAAGGAGTGAGTTGCAATAGTCTAGACAGGAGGTGATGAGACCATGGACAAGAATGGCAGCAGTGTGGGGAGGAAGTCTAATAAAGCAGTTAGGAAATAATTGAACCAGCCAGAAAATATTTTGAAAATTAAAGGTAAAAGGGGCCATTACTTGTCACATGCATTACACACATGCACATGCATTACCTTATCATGGTCCAGGTCTGTATCTCCAGATATTACAATTCTTTTCTCAACCCTCATTTCTGAAATACCTCCTTTTACCGTCTGAGAAGAAAAAAAATAAGATTGTCATGTCATCAAAAACAACTCTGTTATTGAACATTGTTAGGCTGGAGACAAACATGCCTTAACTCAATGATGTGTCATCATTGACATGCATTACCTTGGTAATGTGCGTGATTGTGCTGGTTTCACTTGTTGCCACGGAGAATGTTTGCAAGTTCAGCAGGAAACCTTGTGCTTGGTCAGACTGAAACACATGGACATTAATCAATCATTATTTGTTTGTAGATATAACAATACACAATGGATGTGTATGGAAGATGTTTTTTGTAGGTGCTAACTATAACAGCTGGTCAGAAACCTGATGAAAAAAAACTCAGGACGGGCAATTGGTACGGGCAAGTTTTCTGTACTACTGTTTACTGACTAAGATGAAGAAAAAAAAGGAATGTTCTAATATGTTGTGTGGGTAGTTTGGATAGTTTTCTTACCTCAACTAGCCAAATATGATGAAAGTTATTTATTGCAAATGCGGATATTAACAGTTAACAACCTATTTTGATTGATTACTCCTTAAAACAAAACATGGCTTATGACTGAAGATGGGACAAGAGTTTCTGCTGGCCGTTGCCATGCCAAAAGGCTAACTGAGATGGAGCACCCTGGTCTATCTTCCTTCTCAGTCTCAGTCCTTGTCGCAATTGATGTATTTTCCTGTTAGGGACCTCGTTCCCCACACGACAAGACGATCTGTAGCTTTCTTGGGTTCCTCCTCAAGGAGGATTCAGGTCAGGGTGCTATCCCTTCCAGTCCTGGTTACCATCTCTCCGGCTGTCAAATGTCTCTCCAGTCGTTGCCAGCCTATTTCTGGTTGTGTCCAAGACTTTTCCTGAGTGCCAGTGGCTGAACCAGATAATGCAAATAATGCAGTAAGACAGCAGCTGCTGTCTTTAACTGTCTTAAAGCAATAGTGACCATCCCCAAGTGCCCTGGGAAAACTGCTGAGGTTGTGCTCAAGTGATGGTAAATAAACTTGATGCCCTGGGATTTTGCCGGCGAGATATCCGCCCAGATCACCCTCCTGTCCAAGGCGCCCTCCCACCTTATCCATGCTACCTGCTGCTGAATACCTACCACCCTGCTGGTCCGTTACTCTTCCACTTCTGCCCATGCTTGCCTCCATAGCTGACGCAACCTTATTAAACTTATAGGTCTTATAAAAAACATTTTGAATGCCTATATGGTTTGAGGCTGGATGTAAATGGATGTAAATGAAGTCGATTGTTTATGAAATTGCCCTTTTAAATAAACTAAACTAAAACTAAAAAAGATTTGAATTGGATCGTTATGTGAGTGAAAGCTTCATACCCCTAGTATTTATATTACTATGTCAACATGAAAGAGTGTCAACTTTGATTAACAAAGAGTTTTTGTTGTTACCTCACTTTCTTCCAATGGTTCAATCATTGGCAGATCATCTACACGTCGAAGGGGTGAAGCAGCAAGTCGTCTCTCCCACTCAGTCATACTCCCGCTTTCTTCTGCTCCCCCCTCCAGGAAGGTTCGCCTCAGAGCACTGATGGATTGTGGTTTTTGGATATCCTCTGGACTAATATCGATTGTCTATATTAAATAAGTTGAGGGAAAAGTTTAGAGGAAACAAGTGAAATGAAAGGTCATTATAAGGTGGCAAATTAACTAAGAAAAAAAGAAATCTTAGGTCCACATGTGTGGCATCTAAATAGATGAGAAAACATTTAGCAAAGCTAGGGAGCAATTCACAAACGGCTAAGATTAAGGTAAAATAATGGAGTACAGATAAAAAAGAGAAGAAATAAGCAGGGCTACAAGGTTAGAGAGATTTACCTGACTTTCTAAATCTTCACCCTGGTGGGATTGGAAGAGATAAACTTTATTAGGGTGTTGCCTGCTTACAGACAGACACCTACAGACATAGAGACAAACTGATAGGCACATCACCTCAGTAGCAGAGAGGTCATCATCCCCAGCTGTATCACTCATCTCAGTCTACAAGTCAGCACAGGGTGAGTTGGATAGACAAAAGAGAAAAGACAGAAGAAATAGTAGTCGAAGTGTTACCTTGGTGTCCTGTTTCTGAGGGGTTGGAGGACTCCGCTCATTTTCATCAAACACTATTGGCACTTCCTCATCGTTGTCTTTGCTGATGACCTCCTGCTCCTCCTGCAACACTGGCTGATCAAGGTCAACAACCTCAGGACCTGTTTCATTTACTTCACACTCCACATTGACAACTTCATAGTCGTTCTCCACTGTTTGCTGCTTTGGCTCCTCATCTATAAAGGAAAAGAAACAAGTTGGTCAAATCAGGTCTGGTCTAGTCAACCAAGCTAGATCAAGTCAGGTAAAGGGAAGACAATTATAAGATCAAGTTGATTCATGTCAGGTCAGATCCACTAAGGTCAATTTAAGGCAAGTCAATCACATAATATCAAGTCAATGCAGGTTCTCAGTCATCCAGGTCAGGGTCAAGGTTAAAGAGTTTAGTTAGGCAACTGGACATTCAACTGTTAGTGGGGAGTAACAGAAGTTCTATCCTGTGAGTGAGGAGGAAGGGGTGTTTCAGGTCCCTCCTGTTGGCTGGACCTGGGGATACCTGTGAAGTGTGGTACCAGTCGTTGGGGGGGTATTGATGGGTCGTTACCGTCATTGCTGGAGTGGTTTGGGTCACACATAATATCAAGTCATGTCAGTTATGGTCAGGTTAGGTAAAATAACCTGACCATACCAACCTGTTTTGTTTAATTAGCCAAAGATTTGTCCCATCCCTACAATTTTACAGCAATTCATGCAATTGTAAAAAAAAAAAGAAACAACAGAAAAATCCTGTGGGGTGTCTTTACCTGCTGCCCTTTCCAGTGTATTCATTTCAGGTGAGAATGTAGGGCTGAGTTCACTATCAGCAATGTATTTTGAAGTAGCATACAGTCCTGCTCCCATGTCTGCATACACACACAGAAACCAATACATCAAGCATTAGACAGTACTTTAAGCACAGCAGGCAGCAAACAGTCCGAGGGAGATAAAGGCGCATGCACAGCAACCGGGGCTCATCTGCCAAAACGCCTTCAGGAAAAAAAAAGCCTCTGCATTACACAGCTCTATCTATCAGTGCTTCAGAAGCTTACATAAACACAGCCAAAAAGCTGTAAAAGTTATGCTAAAGTGTTAACATAACTTGCTGTCACAGAAAATGATAGACGGGGGGTACAACGGAAACAAAATGTGAAAGCTCTATCCATCACCATTAGAGAGAGCAGCTTCAGTTTCAGTGAATGGTTGAGCATCACGTGAAAGTTGTTAGCTCCTTAGATGAATGTTATGCAATGAAGTTCTCACCAAGGCTCAATCTCCAACTACCAAAGCCCTACTAGCTTGTACTCTAGTTGGGCATTACCAAAGGCCAACAAATCTCAAAGTGTAGGGCAGGTCTTTCTTGCTAAGCAAGGTTTTTTTTCTCTTTTTTTGTCTGTTTACAGCTGCAATGAATCTGGAGCTGATGAGCCAGAGTGCCAGAGGACAAAGTCCTCAATTGAGTGAAGACTATCTGTTTTTTTGTACCCTCTTGTTCCAGATGTAGGTGGAGAGCTGCACTGATTGTGCCCCGCAGCTGGGGAGCATCATTACCAATGAGGTGATTTTGGTGACCTTGTTGCCCATGTACCCCGGTAGCTCTGTTCCGTAACGTTCCTCTTCAGTCTCCGGTGAATATTTAGGAGTTTTTGTTTCCTGGGACTTTTTTTCACCACTGTCACCTTTATAAAGAGCTCTTCATTCTTTCTATGGAGTCACTGCAACATGTGTGATGAAGAAATTGACAAGAAAATCCAGGTGGGTTGGAGAACTTAGGGAGCGCTGTCTTGTGTGCTGTGTGACAGGTGATTACAGGCCAGGAAGAAAGGAAAGGTCTAGAAAGGTCTAGTGGGACCAGCTCTATCTACAAACCTCAGATGTGTGGGTATCAAGGAAACCCAAAACAACAGAGTGAATGTGGTCAAGATGACGATGCTATGCAGGGTGAGAACACTGGCCATGTGGAAAAACAGAGAAAGAAGATGAGAATGACAGAACTGCATTAAAAAGTACAAAAGAAGAAGCTGCAATGTTATGGCCATGTGATGTCAAGATATCAAGATCCTGTGACAAGGAGGGTGCTGGAGATGGAGGTGAGAGGACAATGGAAGCAGAGGTGGCTATGGAGAGGGTGGATGAATTGTGTGAGAAAAGATATGGCTGAGAAACGACTGGATGATCTGACGCGATGTGGCAGATCAACAATGCTGGGGGTTCCGGACCGAGAAAGAAGATTTTTCTCAATCCTCAAGGAGATTGAGACAGAGCCCCTTCATACCCTGAACTGTAACCATGTGATTGTGAACAAACCCGATTAAATAAAGGATATTGCAGTATGATAATGAAAGAAATTTACTGTTAGAATGTGCTACCTTTTAAGGAGCCAAGGCTTACCTTATTAGCATAAACAATAAGCCAACAATTTTATTTAACTTTACTTTATAATTGAATATACATTATAATAAGCAAGACTTTATCTATAAAAAAATAAAAAAAATTAAATACATTATATAATATATAATATACAACAATATCATGCTGGAATTGTTTTTAACAAGTGTCTTGGTTTCAGTTTGCAGCAAATCAAAATGGTTGTTTTACTCAGAACTGAAACGAGACAAAAAGGTGTTTATCAGATATGATTATCTGTGAACATCTATATTTTGAGCCTTAGCGAATGCCTCAAATACTTAAGAAAAGTAAGGGCAGTTGGAGATTAGGCCTAATACTTCATAAAGAGCAGAACTAAGTGCAAATTGAACAAAAACAATAAAAGAACTGAGCCTCACAACCAATTACAACTCTGCATTCCCAGCTGTGGTCATTTTCTGGAGTATCACTGCAGAACTACAGCAGTCACAGTGTCTACCTGAATGTGCAGCATCGTTGACTCTGATGGCTGGAGAGCCAGACAGAGACGGTGGGGATGTGGTCACCGAGCCTGAGGATTAAAACTCAGTTTCACAAGTGTAGAGTAGAATCACAGAATTGGCTTCAAACTGCACTGAACTGAAAACCGGCAATGCACACACAAACCACAATGTGTCTTGAAAAGATCAAAACTGTTGTATGAATAAACCAACCCAGAAAATAAGAAGGTGACAAAAATGTGTAAAGTTTTGTCACGACTAGCCAATATTTGGACTACACTAAAATTGGTGTGGTCCATTGTTGAGTGTTTTCTGTGGAGCTTCTAAGAATTCTTCCAGATTCCATTTCTTCTTGTTCCAGGAGCTCATTCCAAGGATTTCTGTTATTACCACTGACAACAGAACACACATTTAAATAACCAAACAGGGACGCATGCTCAGTGGCACCTTTCACTGAGGATGGTCAACATATGGAAAATCATTTGAGTCTATTGATTTTGATCATCCATTAATTAATAAATCAGTCACTCATTAACCCAACATTATCAATCCGCTAATTAATTATTTATCTAGACAAATCCGCCTACACCTGTACTGCTACTAGAGCTAACTCAGGGCCAAGCACATCGAGGTCAAGCCCTAAAGGAACTGAAATATTTAACTTCAGTTTACGCGTCACAATGTATTTTGACAAAACACCTATTCCCTACCTCCATCCAGACTACGGCTCAGCAGGTTCCTCTTGCTGACACATCTAGTGAAGGGTGGTGCAGGTCTGGATATTTGAGCACTGGCTCTACGGCTCTGGATCTGAGTCCGCCCACTGTACCGAAATTTTGATCCCAGAGACAGAAACTTTTTAGGAGTTTCCTCTGGGCACATTAACCTATAACAGAGAGACATCAACACAATATGCTTTGAAAATAATTCAAACTGTTGTTATATGTTTACATTTTTTTTTTTATTAAAATGCATTCTTTTTTATGTGGCCTAACAATACAGTGTAATGAAAACTAAATAGGGAAGTATGATGTGACATGAGAGCAGGAGAATTTAGTCATAAAATGTATTTATTACTTATTTACTTTGACAGCCATGTAACCTAAAACATATCTCCTTATTTATTTTATAAATATTGTTATACATATTGTGGCCCTAACACTTTGTTGATGAACAATCCAGCATGATGAACAATCAACCAAACAATCAACACATACAACAGACTAGTCTTTGAAACGTCTTAAATCAGCAAACTAAGAACTTGCTTTCACCAGATAACTTAAGACACACATACATACATAAATAAAGATTTTTTTCTTGCATCATGTTTTAAATGTCAATATCACACCAAAAACAAGCTCTCGGTGAAACTGAAGAAACTGACCTGAAGAAGGAGTGATGCTCCACACACACTTTCCAAAGACGTTTTGCAGCCCTGTGGTTCAATAGCTTGAAACCAATTGTGGATTGAAACTGGTCAAACTGGAGAAATTAAAATAAAGAATGTTTGTCAATGTAACAGATGTACAATGTACCAGATGTGTACTACTGATCACCTACTGACGACTGAAATAAAAAAATAAGCACAAGCTGTTGCGGTGGAGCAAATAGCAGTATTATTAGCAATTTTTACTGCAACATATAGTATAAAACATTTTTAAACTATAACAGTAGTTCCTTATTAAAGATCTATTCACAATGATATTTACTGTGTAACACCAGATGTAGTAGATGTTATGCAATGACGCAGGCGCACCTCTTCAGGTCGAATTTTGATGTAAAAGTTGTTCCTTTTGTATGAAATCTTCAAGATCTTCGGCCACGAGAATCGGTTGATCCTAAGTCTGTCTCTGTAGACGAGTAAACCACTACTGCACACACCCAACATGATAGCTACGCCCTCTGAATCCTGTGAAGACACACACATTTGGGATATTACCTCAGACTGTCAAATACAGACGGCAAAGCAGAAGAGTGTCACATAAGTTATGGTAGTAATAAGGACATGAAACTGTTCAGGAAACATAAGTGGAGACCTTCAAAAAGGTGGTGTCGTGAAATTTATGGGGGGTTTGGATGCCAGATGAGGAGCTACAGTTGCTAATATAAAGCTCTATGGGAAAACAGGGAAGACTGTCTTACTTCCAACTGAGCTGAAGACAAGCAACCAATGACGCTTTCTACCATCTATGAGATCAGACAGAGAGACAGACAAACGGATAGAGAAAAAGACAAAATGGGAAAGAGTAAAAAGGAAAAGGAAGAGAGAAAAACAGAAGGTTGTGTCAAACAGAGACAGAGAAAAGATCAAGAAGATCAAAATAAAAGAGATCTATGTATAGGTATGTATTCAAATTGAATATCTTAAGCTGTTGTAGAGGGCATTTAAAAAAGAATTGTACAGAGAGCAATTACTTTGTCATAAAACAGACAAAAAAAATCAACTACTGTGTTTGCACTGCAACATCCTCAAAACAGGAAAAATGTCAGCAACAGCGTGACTTGGGATAATGAAAAATATGATATTGAATGGATGTCAGTATGGGCAGCAAAATGCATTGGGGCAGGGGGTGCCCACACTTTTTTTTCCTGTGAGCTACTTTTGAAATGACCAGGTTGAAGTGATCTGCCTACATTGAAAACTCCTATATATGCTATACCAGAGGTGTCAAAACTGTTCCACAAAGGGCCGGTGTGGCTGCTGGTTTTTGTTCCAACCAACCAGGAGCACATAGCTTGACCAATCAGCTGTCTGATGACTGTGATCAGTTGATTAAACCTGTGAACTCAGGTGTGCTGCTGCTTGGTTGGAACAAAAACCTGCAGGAACACCGGCCCTTTGTGGAACAGTTTGGACATGTCTGTGCTATACTGTCTGAATCAATAATGTGATTCTCACTTTACTCCAGTGATTAGCATCTTGAAATAGAATTAGATCTTTATTACTTCTTTTTTTTACTTCTTTTTATTTTATTTTTTTCTGTTTCTCTTTTCCCATTTCTATTGATGAATGGGCCGATGCCAGGACTAGGAGGACCAGGTGTATGATGACCAGGATCATAGCCTCATATAACTACTGACATTGTAACGACTACTGGAAGAATTTCAATTTTATTTATAATCTTTGTACTTGATTTATTTTATTGTATTCTTATGCTCTAGTAACATCCATTGCACTGTCTGTCCGTCCAGGGAGTGGATCCCTCTCCTGTGGTTCTCCCTAAGGTTTCTACGGGTTTTGTTTACCTTCTGTAAGTTTTGCTTACCCTGGCTGAGGGTCAAAGGACAGAGGATGTCATCAACCTTGTAAAGCCCTATTAGACAAATATAATTTGTTAATGTGGGCTATATAAATAAAATTTGATTGATTGATTGATCTCTTTTATTTACTTTTATTTTTATGTATCGCTCATGATCTACCAGCACTTCTTTGGAGATCTACTGGTAGATCCCAATCTACCTATGGGGCACCCCAGCATTGGACCATCCTTAGTTTTGGATTGTGACATTGAACTCCTGACAAAGTTTAAAGTTTTTTTTTTTTGCACCACAAAAGAGATAAATGACAAAGAAGAGAGAAGATACTTTAGCTATTATGATATATATTAAAACAAGGCTGTAAACGCTGAAAGAAATTATTTTGTAATAACTAACACCTCATTTTGTTTGTGACTGCGTAGTAAATATTTGTAATATTTATTTAGCACATTTTCACAATGCACAATATAAAATAAAATCAAATAATAGTTGTTCATTCAATGATGTACAGCTTGCTTAATTTGTGCATTCAAGAATATTTGCAAAAGTGCAGCATGTGTTGAAGTGATTTCCAGTAGCAGGAGTAGTAGGAAGGGGGGAGAGAGAGAGGAGAAATTGCACACTGGCCAAGTCAGACAAGTATTGTGTGGAAGATGAGCATACGATGCACGAGCAGCTATATGCCATACAAGATCAACACCAAGCAGGACAATGGCAGGTTGAAAAGGAAATGCGGAAGATGAGGAGGACTTTTAAATAATAAATAAGCAACAGGAAGCCAACCTCCAAAATCATGCTGTTGCTAAAATCATGACTGTGGACAAACGTATCATGCTTAGATTTCCACGCAGAGGAGTATTTAGGTTTTGAGAGCAGAAAATAACCAACAACAATCAACATCTATGCATTCTTAAGAGAGGAACAGTAAACTGCAGAGAATAGAAAAACCTGGAACAAGAGGAATGAAATGTCTTCAAACTATATATTTAAAACTGTAGGTACTGTAGGTAGGTGGAGAAAAATGGATTTTAGGGTCATAAGAAATAAAGATTTGTTGTACATTAAATGTCCAAAATTAATAGCCACATGTTTGTCTGTGAGTGCACTGGTGTAGCTGCATTGGTAGGGACAGAATCCAGATACATTATCTTCTTAATTTCATACCTTGGGCATTTGTAGTTTAGGTCAGTTTAAAATTTGGGTTAAAAGGAGCAATATGCAAATACCTTCACTAGTTAGGGTTGAGTTACTGAGTTCCTTGTACTCCGTAGCCCTGGTTGTTTGTTTGTTCAGAAAACAAAAAAAAACAACACGTATGTGTGTTTGTGTATATTCATGCATGTTTTACCCTGGCATGGTGAAGGTCGACGCCATACATAGACAACTTCTTGACATTTTCCAGAAAATTCATCTCCGCTTCAGCTGGACTCATTCCTCTGAAAACAAACTAAATTTATACTTAATTGTCTTATAATCACACAATCAAGAAGTAGTTTTACACTGTTATCTTTTAAAAGTGAATTCAGAACAGCTGCCAACTGTTCTTTGGTAACTGATTAAAGTTGAATTTTATTGTGTGCAGGATGTTTTGTGTCACAAAGACATGTTGTTAACTTTTCTTTTCCTTAGGGAAAAGGCTTACGACTCAGGTGTTGTTTTACGTCCGTAAAGTAACTAGAGCTGCTGAACAGGTCATCGTAGTTTGAATGTTTAAAATAAAAAATAAATGGTGTTTGAATGACTTGTATGACAACATTGTATCTGTAGTCTGCAACACGGGGCAATAAAGGCACTAAAACCTTTCCCGAACATTTTGATCAGAGCTGTAAAACCAATATGTAAAACCTTTGCAGTTTGAGACCAATACTTATTCAAATTAGGTAAAAATTGCAATATAGGCTTCTATTTTGGGTCAGTGCTACAGCAGACATGAACTTCACCGCATATCTTTCCTACATGCATACAGATATCAGTGATGCACCGAAATAAGAATTTTTAGCTAAAACTCAGAAAAAATAGGCCCGAAACTGAAACACCAAAATAAATAATCATGCCAATTGAGGCACGGCAATTGTATTAAATAATGTTTCAAAAAATAAAACAATTACAAATTATAAAAATATGAAACTTACCGGTATATGTACTTTAAATAATAATGAACAGGCCTTTTGGACTTTTGTGTTAGGGGAGCACACATTCTAACAGGGCACTACACTAAAGATTTTAAGAAGTGCTTATTGCCATGTACACATTAAAGCACACTTCCCTGTATAATAAAATGATCCTTAGGGTAAATTATTATTCCTATTGTCCTCACAGGTAGGAATACTTATGCTATAAGTATTCTGTGACATAGTCTATTAAGCATATTCATCATGCATGTGTCACTGAAGCACACTGTAAGCCATTGGTTTTCATGCGTCCTTCTGAAAGACCTTGTGTACACCACGTATTTTAATTCCTTATCAAATTGTGTACAATTGAGAAGGAAGCTCACACCTTCTGTGCCCAGTCTTACCCATGAGGACACACACACATATAAGACCAACCTACTGTACACAGCCAAAGTGCATTTAAGATAACAAAACCTGGTGGTCGAGTTTTTTGCTACTTTATTGCCCAATTATCAAATTAAAAATTGTTCAGTGGCAGAAGATTTGGTGCATCGCTGATAAATGTACCATGAAGCTTCGACTAGATGCATTGTACTTGGCAAAAATTGACTTGGCATTAACTGCTGACCTGCAGTTATAGTGTAGCTCCATTATTTTCTCTTCCATCTCTTTAGTTTGATTTGGGGCAAAACTCAGTTCACTGACGTAATTTGATCCACACTCATCTGGAAAATACAGGAAAGTAAAGGAAGAATTTCATTAACAAAAATGACAGTTGAAGGGACAGAGGGAAAGAGAACGAAAGGTAGTTCCACTGATTGATCTAACAGGAAGTTACCTGGGTCGTAGTCTCCGAGCTCTGATTGGACAGTGTAGGACCCCAGAATTGTATGAGTCACAAATGAACATGGAAGACAACCCGAGACAATGTCTTGTCTCAATTGAAGACATAAAAGGTACCTGTAGACAGACAGGAAGTAGGATAATATCAGCAAGGATTGTGAAATCGCTTTGTTTCTTTAGGCATTGGAACTGCTGCTCGAGGACAATGAAGAGGAACAAGAGCAAAAGTACTCCAGACTAGGCTAGCCGCTAATCCACCTTGCCTAGCCATACCATCTTTATGTCTAATGTGTCAATAGACAACAAGATGGATCACATTCAATGGGCCACTTCAAAGACGGTCAAGATGGTCTCCTAAATGCCTAAATGTAAATGAAAAAAATTCCATCTCACACTATGGTTACATACAAACAGCAAAATGTTAAGCTAGATTCATGCTGTTTAATTTGTGACAAATAAGAAATTCCAACAACTTATTAAACATTTAGACAGTTGAAGTAAGGTACAGAGTGATTAAACTGATTAAATGTACTTGTTTAAAGGAATATCTCATCTATGGTCATTATTCTTTACTCTTTTCATATTTTCATCTGAGTCAAGGACAGTACATGTGTCCCCAGCTCATGGTATCAAAAGTACATGATGCACATGTGTTATATTTCCACTCTCCAACTTCACTGCCATCTTTAAAGCGCAGGAAAGGGTCAAACTGAAACTGAAGGATAACAGTCTGATGGAGGTTCAGAAAAGGGAAAATTTATAATTAAATATTGTAATAATAACCTTGCCCCTTTTGCAGTATTTCACATAGATGAAAATATATTTTACAAGCACCGCGCTGTACAAATGCAAGCGTCTATCCTTGGCATTTACCTAATTATAGTGCATCATACACAGAGAGAGTATAGAGTGAAATGAGACTTGTGTGATTGACATGCGAGAAAAGTAACCTGGTAATGTCTTCAGACAGTTGAGCAGGATTTGGAGGGTAGAACTTGACGTTAAAGAAGAAGCTGCAGGGAAGCCCTGAAAGACAGGGGGTCACTCTTTATTTGGTCACACTGGATTTACATATGTCAGGTCATGTCAATTAATCAAGATTCACCAAAGAACAGATGTGAGATATCTTTAAAAACCTTTGGTGGGGACTGAAAATCTTCATTGACTGCACACTGGGAAAACTCTAAGCCCAAAGTACGAGGTTCCTCTGAGGGATAAAACCCAGGGCTTTAGGCATATAAGGCCAATATTTAATGCTGGCACAATAACCACTACACAATGGCATATTTAAGTCTGGTCTTAGGGAAGTTCACTAATGGCGGGAAAGATAGTGAACCCAATAGAGCAGACCTGGGCAAACTAAGGCCCGGGGCCAGATGTGGCCCGTTTGGCCTTTTAATCTGGCCCACCAAACTTGTCCAAATTGTAATGTTAATTTATATCATCGTTATCCTTCTACCCTTTCCCTGCGAGACCAGCATTCCCCCAATAGATGGTCTCAAAGAGTCTTAAAATATTTCGCCTTTATTCAATACTTTACTCATCATTATCTGAGTTCACGCTGATCTGGCCCACGACTCAAATTTTAGTACCACCTGTGGCCCGCGAGACAAAATAATTGCCCAGGCCTACAATAGAGGGACTGAAAAGAAAAAAGCCCCACATAAAATAGGAAATAAATTTGTAGTGAGCAAGAATTGTGTAATTGTATATATTGTCTGAGAACAAAATGTTAGGTTTGTCAACCCAAGATACTTAGTTTGTAAATCCAATGTATTTCACTTGAGTCCCTTGGAGAATCTTTGTACATAGATCAAGATACAGTAAACAAGTAAACCACCAAACTCACCTCTTATCTGTTTCTTTATCTCCTTAAGAGAATCCAACCAATTCTACAACACAGAGGTTTGATTTTAGAACAGGTGGTACAAATCAAATGAAGCATGTTACAACTCAGTAATCCAATAACAAAACATTCAAAGAAAAACAGTTGGCAGCAGTTATCATCATGAATGCAAGACCTTGGTGAAAAATTAATGCATCACTGGATGGGAATAAATCTTGTGACTTTGTAGAAACTTATCAAAACAATACCACAGCTGTACTTAACGCTGTATTTAATGCTCAAAGCTGTCCTACAAAGTATACAAGAATGTAACCTTTTTTTATGGCAACCTATTTTTGGCCTGGCAGTGTATACCAATCAAAACAAGTTCCTTTCTTCAAGTTCCCTTCTTTTGTGTTTGGAACCTAAATGTCACACGCGCTATGTAGAAATTTGGCAATCTGGTTGTGACTACTATTCTTGGTTGAATAGTAGTCACAACCAACACATGGCATGTAGCGCCACCTACTAGATAATGTTGTTTTATGGTATGATCATTTACTTATCAAAAATAACATCAAGTTCTTTGAAAAACAAATATAATTCTGCAAAACCTGTTAGTAAAGACATTGTAACACCAACAAAGTATGATGGTCCATAACCATCATACGTTATTCAAACATTTATGCAGGGCTTTGTCCTTTCACTATTGGGCAAAGGAAATGGAAATGTTTGGATTGTTACCCAACATGGAGAAATTCTTTGCAGATGTAACCCCTGTTGAATTTTGGGGATTTTTGGGACTACTTTTGGGATTTTTGGGATTTTCCCTTTTCGTAAAAGTCTTGAAAATCTACCGCGATATGAGAGGACGAGAGGTCTGTCCAGAAAGGCAGACAGAAAAAAAACACTAACCTTGTTGTTGTCAGCGTCTCTGAAAGAAAGACCAAAATAGTCTTTCTCCAGCAGATTCAATTGTTCACAGACTTTTTCAAAGAGCTGAAATCCACGTGCCCGTTTCTGAAACGATACACAAAGAGAATGACAGTTCAATCTCACACATTTCTGTTGTAGAGCAGTACATGCAGCAATCCTGAAATTAAATTATGGGATTTACTTATGCTATTGGAATGGTATTAAGATTTGATTGTCCCATACACTTGCAGAAACAATTGTAATAGAACATATTTTGTCAAATTCTGTATTTTGTCAAATTCTTAGTCTTTGTCAACAAAAATAAATCTTCTTAAAAAAATAAACAACTTGTCTTGTCGGTATTATCTGCAACATGCCTTCCAATCAGGCAGCTTTTGGTGGGAAGAGCGTTTTACAGATCCCAGTTCTGACACAAAGCTTTTTTACAATTTTCTTCAGTTTTACCTCAACAGTGCAAGTAAAGACAGAGCCGTCCAGCAGGGTTACTTTGGCCTGCATTGTCCAGAAGTTCAGTGTGTTTCTAGCTGGTGAACGGACAAGGGTACTGTTGGAAGACAGATGACTGGGCATGTCAGCACCTATTGAGGCATAGATTTGAGCAGGCTTGCCTTTCTTTCCCTAAAGAGATAGTAAAATATGTCAACATCTTGTCTATTAATCAAAAAGTTGACATTTTTATTTGATTTTACCTGTTTAGGTGTGGAGTTGGTAGCTTCAGAAATTGACTCCATCTCTTCTTTCTGGGGATCCTGTAGCTCACCTGGCTCTGCTTTCATTCTGAGTCACCTGAGTGCAAGCAATGAAATATGAATATTTCTGCATCATATAAAAAAACCATAAATGCTTAGCTTGGAACTATCACAACAATCATAAAACATGTCTAGTCCACCTTATTTTAAAAACAATTCACACAGTATCCAGATTACAACCAGTAGTTGGCAGTAATGCAACTGACACATTCCAATCTGCAGGGTTGCTTTTCTTTAGTGACTGGAAAGCAACCCAGCAGAAGTAGGGTGGATGCTAACACACCAGAGACCAAATATCTGAAATGCATGTTTATTGTAGTGCATTTAAACATTTATATTCAGTAGTCAAACTCAAGTAAGTACTGCATACCAAATCCTAGAATATTCTTTGAAGTGCATGCATGTTTGTGCTAACAAAGTGCTAATTTTTGCTCAAATCTTTCAACCCAAAGGAGCATATTTGCCTGTTGGTTGTTAATAGCATTTGTCAATCTACACTGGTCAGAAAGAGGTGCACTATGTACAACAAAAACTCAGTAATGGCAGCAGCAGAAGATAATATATCCAATTTAAGCTACAGTGGTATATATAAAGGACTAGACACTTCCCAAAACTGACTACTAAATTGAAAAAGCAACACAATGACAACAATTTCAATAAATCTATGATCATATAAGGCTATGAAAATTAAAAAACATATACATATATATTCTTTGACATCATGTAATGCTGCTTTTCCAAATGTGTACAATAGCATGTGCATGCTAACATGCTCAATGCTCTAAACTCAGAATAGCAAAACAAAGGAAATGAAGTATACATATTTTTTGAAATATGAAAAAAAAACGCTAAGCTCAAACTGTCCTCAATTTAACCTTTTTCTGCAATAAAATGCTTCATCATTCTCTACTTCTTTACATTTTTTGCAGGCAGTCAGAAGCCAATGTAAACCTATAGCTGCCAGGAGAGGATTTGCTAAGGTCACCAGGGTGGGAAGGACAAAACTCACAGCCATAGTAGCAGCAGCAAAATAATAAATGCACTCATTAACATCTCAAACACATATATTAAAAATCCTCAGGGCACAACTAAAAAAACTGAGAAATAATGGAAATAATAGATAATGATGGCCTAGGTCTCCTTATTTACTCTATTGTGATCAAACCTGCCCTTCGTTGAACACATTAGCTGTAAAACTTGTTAAATTTCATTTGTGTGCATATAGAAAACAGATTTTCTAGATTTTTCTATGTTCTTGTGGTCAGTTTTGCACTTCTGTGTGTTTATGAAGCTGTAGTTGCATTTGTTGAGAGCGTTTGGATTAGCAGAAAGCTTTCTGGGGCATTTTAGGGGGAGAAGCGAGGGATTAGGCCAGAGAAAATGAATTTAATCTTACAGAGATTAAACTGAGCATGTGGGTTAATAACGTCTGCACTGCTCCCTGTTGTCCACAGTTGATATTACAGTGTAATAAAAGTGTTTGTTACCTTAAATTTATTATTTTACACCTTAGTTTTTGAGTGATAAGTTTTATTCTGTATATTCATTCATTTTCCCGTAGGAATATAACATATTAGCCAGGTGATTATTTTTAACGCTACATTTTAAATTTAAAGTAATAACACATACCCGAGATTTAAACAATATAACATAGTCAGCGGCACTTAAAAATTTTTATACTAAAATGTATATTTTAGCTCTACATCTGGGTCCACTTACGCGGCGAGGACACGGAGAGGGAACGAAGTGTTTTAGTGTCCTGCAGCAGGAAACACCCACTGCAACACCGACACAAGCACACACTGAGGCACAGAGAGAGGGAGAGGGGGAGCAAGAGGGGAGTGAGCTACAGTAAGAAGATGCCGAAATGATGCTCTCCTCTTACTCTGAGCTCAGTGATAGTAATAGATTCGTCTTCAGGCAGCAACAACATTCAATGATGGATCAGTAAGCGAAATTGTACCTGTTCTCCTGCAGAAGCTCTCGAAGTCCTTCTTACTTTAATGGACGCTTTTCAAACCTACGTATTGTGCGACACGCAGAGGTGGTGACGTCATTACACCGTGCCTACGTCATTTTTTGCTGTTTCAGGAATTAATCACTTGAAGTTAACATATTCGATTTTTCGTGTTTCGTGTTATTAAATTGAGTAACAAGGACTTATATTATCAGCTAAGAACTATAATAAAAAAAAAGTATGAGTTAGACTGAAAACATGGTAAATGCAGAATGAAATAATGTTTGTTGACTGTGGCTACCAAATCCTACAGGGTACATCGACTTAATCCTATATAACCCCAGTGTTTTGAACATATATTTCAAATAAAATCGAATCATGGAAGCAACTTAAGGGGAAGTATACATTTTTGGTTGAATACTTAAGTATCTGGAACTCTCAGCAATGGTTTTGTAAGTACAGATTTAAAGCCGTCTTTCAAGGTAAGCATATTGACTATCACAATATTTACACATCTATTACTGCAAAGCTGCTATTCAACAGAGTTGGCAATAGTGATTTTCCTACACATTTATAAGCACATTCGATATGACCTGGCCATATGCTCATTTTTCTATGCAACCTGCTCCTTAATAAGCAGCAGAACATTCCCAAAAACACAATGCACATAAAAGAACTCAATGTACTGTTAACAATTGTAAACAAAATTATTTTTCTATAGATCTATGTGATAACATATTCATCCGCTCCACTGGTCAACTAGTTCCTGAGCGTCTAAACCAGGGGTGGGCAAACTTTTTGACCTGCGGGCCACAATTTCTCCTAAAATTGGACACGGGGCCGAGTCAAGAGCAGAGAGATGGAGCGTTCCTGTAAT
>JAFBJS010001598.1:34555-45964 GCA_016785265.1 Paraplagusia blochii
ATGAACACAGTAAAGATATGTCACACCATCAGGGCAGAATTTCGTCATAAGTTCAAAACCTCCACTAAGATTAATTTTTAATGTTATTGTTGGTGTGCAAATATATATGAATTTAAACTTTATTTGTATATACATTTTCTTACATCTTTATATGTCAAGTCTATGCTGCATAAGAGGACTCTCCATTTGTTTTCGAAGTGCGCAAATCAATAATTTCAAACAGGTTTCCTAAAGTACAGTTTGTGGAAGTGAATTCAAAAATATATTACCATGCCTCAATATATTGTTATATTAAAATAGGCACTGCATTCTGTGCTCTGCACAACAATTTAATAAAAACAAGAAAGGAGAAAAGAAAGTATACTGAAGCCCAACTAGAGAATCAAGTGTTAGAGTCTGTGGACAAATGGAGACACGCATTGTGGGTGTGTATCTATGTATGTATACTCACTCCCACTGAACTGCAACATTAGTAAGGTTTTCTAATAACACTAACACAGTTGGTAATATGTGTGTCTCTGATGTGCATGTCACTCTGATGACAATTTGTTTCACACTGCCATTGGAACAATGGCTGTAGAAACCAATCCTGTCATTCAATTTTGTGATTTCAACATTTCAACATGAGAGTGAAAAAGATCCTACAGTGCACTGTGTTTTTGTGTGTACACTCTGTTTGGCCAACCCGAGGAAACCGTCCTCCAAACCACTTGAATGAAGAACACTCCCATTGGTTAGATTAGCTACTTGTAGGTTAGTGACTCACCCACAAACCAAACTGAAACATCACTTGTTGACCATCTTGCATCATCTCTGCAAGATTGTTTTTGTGCAGTGTAAGACAAAATACACTTAAGATGTTTGTTCAGAAAAACTGACCGCACAACCCTACTGATTGTCTCTTTTCTCCTCTCTCTCCATTTGCCTTCCCATCTCCCTATCTCTCTCCTTCTGGTTCAGTCTGACAGGAAGTGATTCAGGCTCTGCTGTAAGACAGGTCCTTCCAGATGTTGGAGTATTAGTCATTGGTCTGGTGACCTGGAGACTCATTATGAAACTGAACAGTGACCCACACTCACAGGTAGAACACACACAAAAACACAAACACACAAATATAACCTTGTTACGTGTGCTCCTCTAGTTGCCTAACGAGGTTTGTTTTCTATTAGTGTGTAACATAGTCAGCAATTAATAATTGTAACAATGTTAGGGCTTCATCAATACACACACAGTAATGATGTTGCACATTCATTCTATTATTTTTTTCTGTCTTTCAACGTGAAAGCAGATATAGTCTTTGTCCTCCTTCCCGCTCCTCATCGTCAGTTCTCTTCCTCAATCATCAATAAAGTCTAATTTCCTATTCCTTGCTCCTCAACTTTCATTGTCTTATCTCTTCCATTCTTGTTATGGCCGTCAAAATGTATTACTGCTACACACCACCTCCAATTCTTCTTCACTCATTGTTATTATTCTCTTATGTTGATATTTTTTTGTAATTCATATAAACTGTCTAAACATCTGATCCCTTCTGTTCTCCTGTCACTTGAATTCATTCTCTTCTGGCGTGTCCCATTTTACAGGAAATCAATGTTTTCCATTTCATCCTGTCCTCTGTATCTACTCTAACCTAAACTACTGTCCTCCCTCACAGCATCCATCATTCTCCTCTTTGTCTACTTCTTGTCACTTGAATGTCATTTGTAATTATTGTTACACATGTAGATTTTACTTTTTTTTTTTAATTCCACCTCCATATTGTTCTCTCCTTAAACCTTAATCTCTTCACACTTTGACTTAGATCGATTGTTTGTTTGTTCTTGTTTTAAGGCTCAGCAGGAGCAGGAGCAGCAGCAGATCGTCGAGAGGGATTCTTTGCCAGGGCAGGAAGAGGATGAGCAGGATGAAAATGACAGCAAATTCAGGATTCTGATTGAATTGGAATTACTGGTCTCAAGATGTAGGGATTTACTGGGAAACATGACTTCAACTGGAGGGAAGGTTCTTCTGACGGGTCTACTGGGACTGACAGGTAACTGCAGCAGTTTTTTTTATGTATTTAATGTACATTCAGGGAGCAAGGTAACACATCACCAGAACACCATTTGACGTATTGAAATTCATTGAGATTTGTCTGAAGTGGGAGGTAAGACCAGGTCAGGAGATGCCATATTACCACCAACAGAATAACTCATCTTTGAAGATAAAGTAAACTATTTCAGAGAAAGTATCGCCGTAAGACCACAGGAAATCTATTGACTGTCTTCTTTTTTGGTTCCCATTTCCCAATGACTTGTACCTCAAATATAAGATTTGTTAGTTATACCGTAAATGAAAAAAAAAAAATTGCTCAAAGTATCTATTAAACAGCTTTAAAATTATGGGTAGTTAAATATAGAAAGGTAGGACTGTTTCAGGGGAGCAGAGGCCATAGGGATACCAATTCATAGAGAGTTCAGCAATAAATCACCACAAGCATTGATTTGTGATAGAAGAGAGTCAGCTAAGGTGAAGGGAAAGGTTTACAAGACAGTTGTGAGACCAGCCATGATGCATGGATTAGAGACACTGGGAATAGGTAGAAGACAAGAGGCAGAGGTGGAGGTGGCAGAGTTAAAGATGCTGAGATTCCCTTTGGGGGTGACAAGGAGGGACAGGATCAGGGACAAGGTAATCAGGGGGACAACACAGACAGGAAGGTTTGGAGAAAAAGCTAGAGAAGCCAGATTAAGATGGTTTGGACATGTTCAGAGGAGGGACAGTGGTTTTATTGGGAGAAGAATACTAGACATGGAGCTACCAGGTAAGAGACGAAGAGGAAGGCCAAAGAGGAGATTTATGGATGTAGTGAGGGAGGACATGGAGGTGGTTGGAGTTGGAGTTGAGGATGCGGAGGACAGGGTGAGATGGAAATTGTTGATTCGCTGTGGCAACCCCTGAGAAACGCGATAAGCCGAAAGAAGAAGAAGCCGCAGTCCAGAACGTAATTATGATAAACCAAAAAATAATACAGACTTAAAAATTATTATTTTTTTTTTCAATTTTAGCACTTGCAGCAGACCAATAAGGAACATTATCAACAAATAATATAATCAACATATAATAATAATCAATATAATAATCTGATCTGTGATGGAAGAGTGTCAGCTAAGGTGAAGAGAAAGGTTTACAGGACGGTTGTGAGACCAGCAGTGATATATGGATTAGAGACGGTGCCGATAGATAAATAGAAGGCAGGAGACAGAGCTGGAGGTTAAGGAGTTAAAGATGCTGAGATTCTCTTTAGTAGTAACTAGGATGGACAGGATCAGGGATGAGGTGATTAGAGGGACAACACAGACAGGAATGTTTGGAGAAAAAGCTAGAGAAGTCAGATTGAGATGGTTTGGACATGGTCAGAGCAGGGACAGTGGATACATTGGTAGAGGCATGATCCTAGAGATGGAGCTACCAGGTAGGAGAAAAAGAAGAGATTGATGGATGCAGTGAGGGAGGACATGGTGGTAGAGTAGAAGACACAGCGGACAGAATGAAATGGAAACCATTGATCCACTACGGCAACCCTATAAAGGGAAAGCTAAAAGCTAAAAGCTAAAATAATAATAATAATAATACAGTAGTAACAAGTGTCCTGTTGGGAGCTACATTATTCTTGATACATCTATTCCCACCATTGCCTCCTCTATATTAGTTGGATTTTTCTTTGTCTGTGAATTAATTAATATCCTGTCAATAGTCCACATCAGCCAGTTTCCCATTGTATATATTGCCTCTGGTATGTCCATTTATAACCGTATTCCCTGGTGGTTGGTAGATACTTTACCTCATTCACTTTTACCCCATTTTTACTACCTATTAACAGTTTTTCTTCTAGGTACTTATGTCCTACATTATCAAATTACACAGATAGAGTACAGTATAGCTTATGGAAATATGATTGCTCAGTATTTCTGTACAGTTCTCCAAAACTACTTGGTATTTCCAAAATACATATGCATGATCTTCATTTATTATTTTACACTGCTCCAACAACACAGGTTTGCATTCCGATATTTTCTAGTAACTTTGTGTATGAGAAAAAAAGTTCCAGTACAATTTGTACTACATATAAATAGATGTTTAATGTATTTTCCATATTCTGCCACCCATTTTCTAAGATTTTGGTGTTGTGCTGCAATTACCATTTTTCTTTAGATCATTTTGAGAAATTTTAATTGCTGTTCACTTTTTGATAGTGAAGATATTATTTTGATGGAGGCACCTGACCTGCCTTTCTACCTATAGTAATCTCTCTGTAGACACCTTCGTTTACCCAATTGTCACTCACATAATTCTAACTTATTGGGTCAATGTTGGCTACCATAGTTTTTTAGGTGATGAATGATATTGATTGTAGGCTACACAGGATTTTAAAGAAAAAAAAAGATTTAAGTTTTGTTTCTATTTCAAGCAAAGCAAATGTTTCTTGAACCAGCTCAAATATATTAATTTTACATATGTGCGTTAAGGTTTCTTATTGTTCTGTTCCATTTACTATAAATCACACTAGTTCTGAACTGCTTGTGCCAGTGGTTCCTAAAAAAGGACAATATAGTCGGCAAAAGACATTCAAGTATATTAGATTTTCCAAATTGCTAAAGAGAATAGTTAACACAGCTATCTACACTTTACAGAGGCGAATGCTTTTTCAGCATCTATTTTTTAGACCAAATGAAAATTAGTGTGTTACTGGTAATTAGAGATACTGAGACTTTGAATGCCAACACAGTTAATTTTTTTACAGATTTTTCTAGATATGTTAGTATAAGTGGCCTTAGTTTGTCATAATTCTTCGATGCGACACATTCAGCATTCAGTGTATAAAGCAATGTTTATGATCGATTCAGTCCAGACCATGTCAAACTGTGCCACCGAAGAGGACATTTATGTATGGAAATGAAAGAGGACATGGAGGTAGTTGGAGTTGGAGTTGAGGATACAGAGGACAGGGTGAGATGAAAATTGTTGACTTGCTGTGGCAACCCCTGATAAAAGGGATAAGCAGAAAGGAGAAGAAGAAGTGAAACTGTGCCACCATTCAAAAACCAAAATTATGCCTTAAAGTAAATACTTCTCCATTCTAGGCCTTTAAATAAAGAATGAGCAGGGTGTTTGGCTGTGGTGAGCTTGAAGTAACTCTTCTTTTTATAAATTTAACAATGTGTTGTTAGAAGATATCGTAGCAAAATGAAACTATAAGTTTACCTTAAGGCCTTCCCTGTAAAAACATCTTTTGCAGTTTTGCATTGTTTTTTCATATAACAGGAAACACACTATTTTTTTGTCCCTGGTACTGTTTGTTTTTTCATGTTGAGCCTGAGACTCAATATTGTCGCCCCTTCGTAAACTTTTTTTAGCTCTTCACTATAATTTCTTTTATAAAAGAGTCAATGTTTAGTAGTGAGATGATTGTGAATGACTGTAATTATTGCCAAAGGTACATATTTTAAAACTGACATTTCATTGTTCTGTCCTTTTCTGTCCTAACCTTTGCAGGTATCATGTTTCCCTCGCTCTCGTCCCTCTCGTACCTCATCTGCTTTCAGGTGTTGTGTACATGGTGGTCATGGTCAGGAAGGGTCCCTCCCCTGGTCTTCCGATGTGTGTTAGTGATGTCAATGGTTTACAGCTCCTTCCACTTCTTGGTTTTCTATTGTTACCAGCTTCCCTCGTTACAGGAGGTTTGGCCTCCAGATTCCATATCTGCCAGGTAAAAATTTGTTTGACTATTTATCACAAATATTTATTAAAGACTTGTTGTTGGATTAAATATTATGTGTGATATTTATCTGTTTTCGATGTTGACTGTATGTAAGATTTTTGGCTCATTTCACTCTGCAAGTCAATTCTTCTATCCATTATTGATGTCATGTTTGTTTACTGTATTTTCACGACTATAAGGCGCACATAAAAGTCTTAGATCTTCTTCAAATTGTGAGGCCCGCCCTATAGTGCAGTGGGCCCTGTGTGTGGTGTTGTGTAAGGCGGGCGTAGTAGAGGACACCATGAGAACGTTAAAGGGGGAAGTGTGGGCATTGTTTTGCTGTTGCTCCATTTCTGCTTGTGTTTGTTGTTGTTGTTGTAAGGCGGACGTAGTAGAGGACACCATGAGAACTTGGGGAAGTGTGGGCATGGAAGATATATAAAACCTGCATCCTATAATCACGTGCGCCTTATGTGTGTGTTAAATATAGTAATAACTTGGACAGCGTCTTTAGTACGGTGTGCCTTATGGTTGTGAAAATATGGTACACATCGGTATGTAAGGCACCAGAAAACCCTTGTCCGAAACAACTGCAAATCTGATCAAAACAATTACTGCAATATTTAATACCCTACACATGGCCTTGACTCCTTTCACTAGATTTAGATGTGTCACGATGACAACTTGAAATCTATGATGTCCTCATGCCACCAACTTCAGTTGGCGTTGATAAATGCCCAAAAGTGGACCAGACTCTATTCTGTCTCTGTACTAGATAACATATGTGGGCCACACTAAAAGAATGTGCTAAGCAGCCAGGATGTTTTCAAGCTTCTGTTTCCGGCATAAAAGCATATGGTTCTCCCTCCCCTGGTGATTTGGTCCTTGTAAAGGCCATATTGCCAAAATTTGTGGAACCATAGATACATTTATCCGTGGCTACCAAAATATTTCCTGACACTGATCAAAAGCACCTGCCAGTCCACAGCACCATTGCCAGGCTCCTGTTTGCAGATGTTTTGTCTGCAATCAAAACTACTGAAGTTTTAGCAGAAAAATACAGGCAGGCTATATTAAGTTTCTGGACAATAGGCTACGTTAATTTTCATTTGTTGTATTTTTCTAAAAGATATATATATATTTTAAAGAATCTGAAAGATCAATTATTTTTATTTTAATATTTATTAGCTACATTATTTTGTGTTTTTCAATGCAGTCTGTTTGGTCTGGTGGCTGTGGTGAAAGAAGACTGTGTTACCCCCTGGACACTGGAGCTGAATACTGAGCTAAGGTGGTTTCACTTCTGTAGTCCTCTGCTGTTGCTGCTTCTTCATCACACTGTTGCCAGCCTGTGGAGGAACAGGGTAAGGAAGACGTCATCATCGTTGGATTGGAATCTCTGATACACACTGACACATGTTTCCTTAGCTTATAGATGATGGTGATGAAGTAAATGAGTCAGCACTAGGCAGAAGTACTGAGGACATCACTGCCACTAGCATCTTGAGTGACGACTTCAGTGGTGACATCACCGCAGAAAGAAGAAGAGAATTGTGGAGCGAAGTTCATGATCGGCCAAACTGCATGGAAGTTTCAGCCACAGATACAAGTCTCTCTGACTCTTTTATCCTCCCCACACAAAGTACTTCTCTTGGACTGGATGACTCCAGACCTCACTACTCTCTCAGCCAATCAGGTCAGTCTGCAGTAGCAGTGCAAGTTAACATTTTCATTTCAATATAATCATGACGTCATCATGTCATGTCATAAGGTTATTATGACTTTATCTTTTATACTGCAGACACATTGGACACTTGTCTTTTTGAGGCAGACAAGTGGGCGGAGGATGAGGTGCAAGATGATAACGATGGAGTCAGCCCTGCATCGATGGCATTCAGCTTCTTACTCAAACAGAGCTACATCGGTGCCCTGATGGCTATGATGGCATGGTCCGTTACATATGTGTCGTGGCTTACCTGTGTCTTGCTCCTGTGGTCATGCGTTCTCTGGATGATGCGAGATCGCAGACGCTACACGCTAATGTCATCACCCTGGTTGGTCATGTACGGAAACCTTCTAGTAATCCTGCAGTATATCTACAGCTTTCATTCAATTCAAGAAGTGCCTGGACTGTTCCCTAGGAAAGATGTTCCTTGCAGGGAGCTTGCCTCAAAGGTAACAGATTAACCATATAAGTACTAATGTTACTGACAACAGTTGTAGAATAGTTGTAGAATACTTATGTAGAATTGCTACTGCTATCACATCATCAGTTGGGTAAACCAACCTGTCTCACGACGGTCTAAACACAGCTCACGTTCCCTATTGGTGGGTGAACAATCAAACGCTTGTTGAATTCTGCTTCACAATGATAGGAAGAGCCTACATCAAATATGGCTATCATTTTAGTTATTTGATAACCTGCAGCATGTACTGGTTTTGCGGATGTGTGTGAAGCTGCTGTAATAAGAATTAGTGCCAAAGTCAGAAGCCATTGTTCTCAAATGAAAAAGTTGGCCTGCACCCTAGAGACTGGGGGAAGAGAGGAAAGGGTGGAGAGTAAGATTGACAGGCAGATGCAGCGACCGCAGTAATGCAGTTGCTTTATTGGTTGTTTTAGTGAAGTGCGAGCTAAGCTAAAAGACGAAGCTCTTAATTCACCAGTCAATTTAATTTCCTATGGTGTTTGTACAATATGTGAGTTTATACTTATTACAAGAATCAAGTTACGCTGTGTCGCAGGAACAGATTATTTACCAACTTTATGATATCATACCACTGAATGACACATCCAAAAGTGTGATCATAAAAACAACATTCTTACTTTTAATTTCAGTTACTATGTCTGCTGACCTTCTGGCTGTTGCTGCGTCAGTCGTTGACTGAAAAAAAGGACAGACAGACTGACGAACATCTGTCTACAATCACTGTCCAGATGGAGGGTGAGACGTCTGACACACCTCACCTGATATACATTTACTTGTAATGGCAAAATACAAAATTCTCTTAACTGCAAAATTGTCTAAAAGTGACAGTGGATGAAGCCTTACTTTTAACACAAACACTAGGGGGGGTTTGTTTGTCACCTTGTTGTGAGTTGTCTCTATGATTGTGTGTTATCAAGGTGGACTTTATACATAAACGTATAGAGTCCACTGAGTGAAACCACAACTTTTATATGCTTGTTATTTTTATTCACAAAAAACATTTTATCATTTTTACAAATGTTTATTTATCTTGATTTATAACAATATTTCCACAGTTGGTGGATCATGGTTAATCAGATTTGAATATTATGATGCACAGCCAACTCTATAAAATCAGGCAGAAGGGGCAACACCAGATGAGGTTTTGATGTTGAAGTGACATTCAAGATTATTTTTTGTTTGTATTACAATCACTGTTGTCTCTTATATCTGTCAAGCACAACATTTTTAAATGTTTTTCTGTCTGCACACTTGTCTTCTTCAACAACTGTCTTTCTGATCAGAAAATCAGAACCCTCAGAAAAACATAGAGGCAACATATGAAGAGATGCTGCTCATTGACGGCAGAGTAGGAATCCAAATGGAGACGCTCGTTGCTGTGGTCACTAGGATGTTTGTTAAGTACTGGATCTACGTGTGTGGAACAATGTTTTTCTTCGTCAGCTTTGAGGGGAAAATCGTCCTCTACAAAGTCATCTATATGGTCATGTTCCTTTGCTGTGTCGCCCTGTATCAGGTAAGATACAGACTTGCAATGTCTAATTAAGTTGTAACAATCAATCTGAAAATGATCTGAATGCAATGAAAGGGTTAATTTAAAAAGGCACGTTTTAAGAGAAACCGTGAGCATATCAGTTTTGGATTTGGACTGGTTGGATTAAATGCAGGCTTCTCTGTGTCTCTGCAGCTAAATTATGAACGGTGGCGTGCCTTACTTAGAGGATTCTGGGTGGCTGTAGTGGTGTACTCCATGATGGTTTTGATCCTGGTATACACCTTTCAGTTTCCTTCATCCCCTCTTACATGGAGTTATTACACTGGATTGAGCACACATAGGTAATCTTGTCTTTTTTTATCTAAATAATGCAATACAGAAAAAAACGTTGTATTATATTGTATAGATTTGGTTGTAAGCCTTGTATTTTGCAAGACTGTGGGAGGAAAGAGTCTGAGTTCCCACAGTATATTCAAAAGTCAAAAGGTTAGAAACTATTTTAGCTGGGATCGGGCTAACAAATCGGGCAAACAGCTGATATAAACCAACTGAAATACTTGATAAAAATCTTAAATGAGGAGCAAACATAATTTGAAATTTTGAAAAATAAAGGGATTTGGAACATCCCTTTATTGGTTCCATTGGTAACAGCATATGAGTTAGGAGGAGAGTGTGATCAGTGTGAAGATGGCAGTAATTTTTTTTCCCAGACAGCTAAGGAGAGACCTCTCCTCACAAAGTCGGTAAAAATGTGCATCATTCAAAATGTGCATCATCCATGTGTAATTTGTACGGCAAAAACCCATATGACACATAAAACCTGGGGCAACTTAGGATGTTGAGATAAGGAGATTGTTATGTTGTCCCTAGGTGCCAAGGGAAAGTAAGAACCTATAAAAAATGGTATGTAGGACATTGACCACTTTCTGTGGTTTAACTTTGAGCAACAAAATGTATCAACATAATAAGTCAAATTAATACTCATAGCATGGGTAGGAATAGGTTTTGACAATAAAATTACACAGATAGTGGCTATTCAAATTTCAAAAACAAAAAAAAACAAAAAACGCTAATAGTATTCCTGTAATCAGTAACAGCTAATGTTGACAACAGGATAAGGTTAAAGCTCCTGCATAAGGAAAATGTCATTCATCTGGTAGAGAGTGTGTATTATTGGTAAGAAGAACAACAGAAGCGAGTTGAAAGCAGTGAAATCTATAGAATGATGACCATCAAGTAGGGGCCTAAAATGATGACACAATCGACTAAAACACAGTCAGAGATGTTTGTTTTTGGGAAACAAGGGACTGGTTACATAGACCGCATTTCATCTGGGCCAAACGTTAATGTGATTACCGTAATTTCCGGACTATAAGCCGCACCCAATACATTTTTTAAAGGAAAAACCTTTTTATACATACATAAGCCCCACCTGACTATAGCCGCAAGTGCCGCATTCTTTTTGGATTTTCCATGATGCGGGTCAGTTTATGCTAATTTTATTCATGCACAAAGCGCATTACCGTATGTTATACTTCTTCTTCTTCTATGGTGTTTATTGGCAGTTGTGACTTGCGTCTTCTTCGACACCACCTGTCTCACACCTGTCTCTTATACACATCTTCCAGCTTTTTCTCAAAACATTCCTGTCTGTGTTGTCTCTCTAATGACCTCATTCTTGATCCTGTCCATCCTTGTCTCTCTTAAAGAGAATCTCAGCATCTTTAACTCCTCTGCCTCCGGCTTTGGCTCTTGTCTTCTGCCCATTGCTAGTGTCTCTAATCCATACATACACGTGGCTGGACTCACAATTGTCCTGTAAATCTTTTCCTTCGTCTTAGCTGGTAGTGTATAATTTATTTCTTTAAATACAAGGCCCTGCATAACAACTCCCTAAAGAAATCAGGTTCAGTGGAAGAAGTATGTGTACTCAGGGACATGATATATAACCTGTCTCTTATACA
>JAFBJS010001598.1:45969-71838 GCA_016785265.1 Paraplagusia blochii
AGTCAAGTAGGGGCCTGAAATGATGACACAGCCGACTTAAACACAGTCAGAGATATTTGTTTTTGGGAAACAAGGGACTGGTTACATAAACCACATTTTATCTAGGCCAAACATTAATGTGATTACCTTTTTTCCTGAGATAACGATATTGTTATTTGTTTTTGCAACATTTTTACAGATTAGAGGACATTGGTTTGGAAAAGTTCTCAGTGCCTGTGCTTTTTACCAGGATCTTTATTCCTGCATCATTCCTGCTGGTGCATATCCTAACAGACACACACACACACACACACACTTTCTGTTACAATGACAATTCTCTATACTTCATTGTTGTTGATGTCTTTGCAGATTTGTATCATTCACCTACACTACTTCCATGAGCCATTCCTACAGCTGACTGACCTTAAGACTGTGGTAGACACACATAACAGTACCATCACTAGGTAAAAACTGTAACCTATTTCTTTTACTCAGTATTGGAGGCATATGGTATTCAGAACTTAATAAACCTTTAATATGACAATTTTCTTTGGCAGGTTGGTACATTCTGATGGTAGCCTGGTGGATTTGTCTTTAAGTGGGCCTTCACCAGGTCCTCTAGAGACAGAGAAGGAAGAGGAGACTAAAGATGAATGGAAAGTGGAGGAGGAGGATGAAGAGAATGAGGAAGACCCCTCCATGTTTGGCAGGGAAACCTTTTCTGCCCACAACACAGGTAAACACTGTGTGATTATGTTTGTGACAGACAGGTGGAAGTGTAAACAAAAATCTGATTTATGCCTTTTATTTCTTTCCACCCAGTATTAGTCTCCTGGAGGTTGGTGGTCGACCGTCTCTCGGTGCTGTTCCTGCGCTTTCTTCTTTCCTTGCAGTGCCTGCAACGCCTCATTTGGTGGCTTCTGGAATTACACATCTTTAAAATTGTATCCTGTTACATCATCTGGGTTTCTGTAAAAGAGGTCTGAATCCTTTCCCTGTTGTTTAATTTTTTTGTACTTTATCTCTTGTTTCTTTTTTGAAGTAAACCAACATATTTTATAATCAGATGGAAATAACAGTATAAATAAGTATATAAATATATATGTTTGCATATAGACATATATGACTTACCAAAAGTATATGTATCATTACCCTCAATTGTGCAGGTTCCCAAGCAAATTAAGTTCAAATACTGCATGCTGAAATGATAAAACAAGGGTTTTTACATTTATAAAAGAACCGCCACGAAATGCCATGCATAGGTCAAGGATGTTGGAAAAAGGGTCATTGACATTTTGCCAATTTAGCTATATTATCCGAACAATTTATATTTAAATAATATTTTTATTTATCACATTTTGAGTTTTGATTGTCCTCTTTTTCTTGTCTGTCTCTCTCTAAATGTATCTGTCCAAACAGGTGTGTGTCTTTAACCTGCTTTTTGTGATCTCCGTGGCATTGGCTCTGCCCTGCAGATCATGGCGCCCCCTGATGTCAGGAGTGTGCACAGTGTGGACATGTGTGGTTACTGTCTGTAAAATGTTATACCAGCTTAATGTTGTTCAGCCAACAAATTACTCGTCCAACTGCACCATGGTAATCAATATAGGAGGGCGGGGGTTTATAAAGTATACACAGCTGTTGTTCTCTCTTTAACTCATGTCTTTCTTGTTGATTGTCCCCCATGTGTTTGTAGCCAGAGAATTCAAGTATAGACCTTTCACCCTCTCATTTATATTCTGGTCCAATTGACCCTGCTCAGTGGGTGGGACTTTGGAAAACCAATGGAAAACTACTTGATTACTTGAGAGTAAGTAGCATTTTATATTGTAACTGTTTCCGAGGATTTTTCCACATAGTGTATGTTTTAAGATATTTAGAATTTTTATCTACAATGCGATCTGTAACATATGCACTTCTGGCTGACCAAACCTTGGATCAAAAGTATGCAACATTATCATAATTTTGCCAGAATATTGTGATTGATTGAACAATAATCATTTATAATATATTTACTGCCAGTGAATTATCCTTTTTGATTTCCCAAAGGCTGTTAATGAGGCAATAGTTGCTCATTAAATACAACAATCCTTTCCTAATCTTTGTAGATCTACCTCTTCTAACCCTAACCTATGACTTATACATGCCTTGTCTTGACAGCATAACATCATGTTGTTAGGACTGTTGGCCTTTGAGGTGACAATTTACCGACATCAGGAGCTCTATCGTCTACGCCATAAAATAGTTCTCCCGCCCACCAGATCACTCTTCCAGGATGTCACCCGACAGCACTTGGATGACAACATGTTAAGCTGTGTTAAATACTTTCTCAACTACTTCTTCTACAAGTTTGGTCTGGAGGTAAGAGGGATGCACGCGGGAATATGCTAACAATGCATTGATTAAAAATTTATATTTTTTTCATTTTCTTTTGTAGACCTGCTTTCTACTGGCTATCAACGTGATTGGTCAGCGCATGGATCTTTTTGCTGTAGCCCATGCATTTGGCCTTATTACAGTTTTGTCACGACGAAGCAGAAAGCGAATTTCTGCGCTGTGGCTCAGATATTGCTACTTCCTGTCAGCTTTGTTGTGTTTCCAGTACATACTGTGTATTGGATTTCCTCCTGCTGCCTGTAAAGGTACAAACCCATGTTTATGAACTTTAGATTTTTATTTTTCAGAGCAGCAGTGTCAGAATTTTTTTTTCTGCATTCAACACAAGATCAGTCTTTTGCAATAAAAAAGATAAAACGATGCTACAGTTTTGTAATCAAAATGAAAGTAGATTACAGTTTATATTTATTATCATTATTCAAGAAGGAACATCTTGGAAATATCTGGTTTTTTTTACAGATTATCCATGGAGACCCCCGTTCTCAAACTTGGACTCCAATGTTGTGAAGTGGCTGTTTCTACCTGATCATATGAGTCCACCAAATCCTCTTTTCCTCCTTTGTAGGACATCAACACCGCCTTAATCACCATCTCATATTGTATTAAGTAAAGCCGAGGGTTCAGTCAGATGAGTCATTTCCTGCTTCTTTTCAGATGACTTCCTACTCCTGCTTGGTGCTTCACTGCAGCTTCAGGTATTTGAGGAGGAACTGAAGTCAGCAGTTCAAGTCCTTGCGGGAGAGAACAATGAGTTGGACAAAGAGGATGGACAAATCAGTGATGTTATCGCACAATTGCGTCTTAACAAAGTCCCCGATTTCATGCTGTGCAGGTAAAAGTACTTTACTCACTTTTAAGTACAACCCTCCCAGTTCAGTCACATCCCTCTGATTTATTAATGGTTTTTTTTTCTTTTCTTGGTTTTTCACGTCACATTTCCTTGTAATGTTCTTTATTTCCTGTCTGGCTGTGTTACTGCCCCTCCTCTGACTACTGTTCCTCCCAAGTGTCTATAGTCCAGGGTTTGTCATTTCCTGCCCTTTCCTGCTATCTTCCCTTCCATGACACACTTTCTCAGATACAATGTCCTGAACCTTTTAGTTTAATCAATGGTTTAGTTTACCAGCTTGTTATATTGCCTACATTTTTGTTAGAAAACATCTAGTTTCACCGTCATATCTTATAGATAATGGAATAATTTTAACATATTTTCAGTGTTTTACCATTGGGGTTAATTCACCCCAACATATTTATCAAGATAGTCTTTTTCCTGATTGTCTTAAAAGTTGGTTAATGGTCAACTTTTTAGCCAAGCGTCATTTTTCACACCTGAACATAGACTGATAAAAGGGTTTCAAATCCTTTTCAGGCTGACAATAACTTCTAATAATAATGATGATAATGATGATGAAAAATATTTTAGAATGTATTTTCTTACTTTTATTCACAATGCAAGATTATTACATTTACTAAGCATGAAGAAAACATTAATAGATATTTGAATTGGACTCATACATAAAACTTTACAGTCTAATTTAATGACTTTCTGCTGGGTCTTTAGCATTAAAGATGAATTCTCTGAGCTAATACTGTTTTGGACTGCTTTCTTTTTACACTTGCAGACTTGACTTGCAGCATAAAAATATATATTTAACAGGAGTTTACCATTAGTCTTGCCTTTAACCTGTTACTTGTCTTGTTATTAAATAAACACATCTCTCTGAGCATATTGTAGTGACCTTTGATGATGTCTTTTTATCTTTAGGTCATACCTTGACATGATTAAGGTCATCATCTTCAGCTACATGTTCTGGTTTGTGCTCACGATCATCTTCATCACAGGAACCACAAGGTGATTAAGATCATGGTTAAGCAAATGAGAAACAGCTCACTGGTTAGATTTTTTTTCAGTTCCATTTAAACAAAACAAACAACAAAATTTACTGCGGTTCCAGGATCAGTATCTTCTGTATGGGTTACCTGGTTGCCTGTTTCTACTTCCTGTTGGTGGGTGGAGACTTGCTGCTAAAACCGGTCAAATCTATCCTTCTTTACTGGGACTGTTTGATTGGATACAACGTGTTTGTCATCACCATGAAGAACATTTTGTCAGTAAGTCTCTTTCCATTGGATTTGCAGTTGCTTTACACAAGATTGAAATATTCTTACTATGTATCCACAGACCTAGTGACATTCTCAAAAATTAAACATGAAATGACTTATATAAAAGCAGGACAATTATGTGGTAGTTAAAGCTGGCAAATATACTTTTGTTGCTTGAATCTGGGTTTTTTTATCAGAAGAATTTTTGCAATTTTATTCCTAATTCTATCCAATACCGGTAGAGTTAGACAAATAATATAAAAAATACATATATTATATTGTAAGTTAATACATTAAGAATAGCAATCTACCGATAGGTGATCTACACTGAGACAGCATTGAGTGAGAAGTGAGCATGGTATTCTTCAAAGTAAGGCAGATTGAATGAAAAGTTTTTGGTTCACACATAAACCTGTCTATTTTAGTTTTATCTGCAAACTTTGTGTTCCATGTGACTGAGTGTTTTTCTCTGTCTGGCAGATTCTGGCCTGTGGTTTTATTAAATCTTTAGTGTTAAACCACTGTTGGTTGATCCAGCTCTTCAGCCTGGCATGTACCATCAAGGGATACACCAAGCGTAAGAAATCTGTCGGCCTGTCGAACTTCTCAACCTTTCCCACCTTTCTGTGTCTGACCTGTTCACCTGTCTATCTTTCAGCCGAACAACAGAACAGTAAACAGTGTGACTTGCCTAATGATGAGGCAGGAATCATCTGGGATGGTGTCTGTTTCTGTTTCCTGTTGCTGCAGAGGCGTGTATTCAGGAGCCACTACTTCCTGTATGTTGTGCTGGACCTGAGGAACACACAGCTGCTGGCCTCCAGGTAGAGATGGACAGACACAAATACCAGCAAACAAACAGACACAAAGTAAGAATTATTAAGGAGGACTTGATCTGATACCTGAAACATAAACATAAAAAGAACTGTAGCATTCGGAGGAGGGATACCTAGACTTCCCTGTCCCTAGACACTTCCTCCAGCTCATTTGAGAGGATACCGAGGCGTTTCCTAGGTCTTCTTCTGGGTCTCCTCGCAGTGGAACATGACCCAAACACCAGGGGGTATCCGATGTAAATGCACAAGCCACCTCAACTGACTCCTCTCTATGTGAAGGAGCAATGGCTCTACTCCGAGTAGCTCCTCACCTTATATCTAAGGGAGCGCCCTGCCACCCTCCAGAGAAAGCTCATTTTCCACGGCTTGTTCTTTTGGTCATGACCCAAAGTTCATGACCATAGGTGAGAGTAGGAACATAGATTGACCAGTAAATTGAGAGCTTAGCCTTTTGCCTTAGCTCTGTCTTCACCACATTCACACAGACCTCATTAGTTGAAAACTTGACTATAAAATCTATGCCAAAGTGTTAATGCACAAAGTGTGAATTCACTGGAAAAACTGAAACTTTCAAGACTAGAATTTAAAGAAAGTATTTGATGCACTGAGGAGTCAAAAGAAAACTGTGATTGAGAGACCACTGTGTGTTAATATTGATACACCAATTTACATTTGGGTTGTGATTGTTAGGATGGGATCATGCTGCAAAGTTCTGAACCATAATTCAACTTTGACTCAGATTGGCGCTTTGGGGGGCGAATTGTTTTCTTCTTGCTAGGGGGTACGCAATAGAAAAGATTGGGAAGCACTGCTGTAGAGGGTTTAAGGTTCATGTCCACCAAAGGCATGATACTGCAGAGGTGCCAGGCACCAGCCCAACATACAGCTCGCTGGTCAGTTTAAGCTAACCCTGTGTTCACTCTGGTAATGGCTAAAATTCCCATCTGTTGTTTGTGCAGTGATGTGTACTGTGTCATAATAAAAAGTCATTGACTTTCATTTAGTGGTATTGGTATCAGACAAAGACAAAGCTGCATAGAGCTAACCCTAATAACAATTTGTGTTGTTGTTGTTTTACAGAGGGGCTGAGCTCTTCGAGGCTTCCACTGTTAAAGCTGTCAGAGCAAGAAGAGAAGTAGAGAAGACATCTGTGGACCTGCTAAAGAGACAGTAAGACAGACAAAAGAAATCCAAATGACAAGTCCATATCAGGTCTGATCTCTGTCATGTCCAACTTTGTTTCAGGATGGAAAGAATCAAGTCCAGGCAACAGAAGTTTCGAAAGGGAAAGGAGAGAATGATTAGTTTGAACCAAAAGACTGACAGCCATGATGGTAAATCAGGTAACATGTAATTCAGTCAGGCAAGTACAATTACCTGATGAAATTTGTATTTATAGGTCAAGAATACAAAAAGAATCAGCAACAAAAAGAGTGGTGGAGACCCTGGGTCAATCACGCTTCTAGTAAGTCATGTCTGAACTGTCACAAGAAGAATCTTGTCCATCAACAATGATAATATCCATCTGTTAATTTGCAGTGGTGAGGAGTGGCGACTATTACTTGTTTGAGACCGACAGTGAAGAAGAGGATGAGGAAGAGAGGAAGGACGTAAAGAAGAATGAAGAGGAAGAGCCTCCAGAGAAGTCTGCCTTCCAGGTAAGTGAAGGTAACTTTGACATGTGTCCAGAAGACAGATAGAATGATGTCATCCCTGTCCTTCACTGTCCCTCAGTTTGTCTACCACGCCTGGATAACTGACTCCAGAACAGCCATGAGAGCCCGGTACAAACAGAGAAAGAATCTTGAGAGGGCCCAACGTGAGGAGAGTAAGGAGGAGAGGAGGGAATGTGAGAAGGGAAGAGGAGAAGGTGAGAGAAAGGGGGAGATGTCAGTCAGATTATCTATGGCTTCTTATTCATAAGATAATGTGATGTGTCTTCTGCTTTATGAACATGTGGTGTCAAAGACAACAAGGAGACGGAGGATCATGAAGAAGTGGAGGAGGAACAGGAGGGAGAGCAGGAAGAGGAAGAAGGGTCAGGTGAGGGTCAGCCTTATACAATACACATGAAACAGTAACTAAACTGATGATGATGATTATATGTGTTTTAGATACAGTTCTGCACCGGTTCTCCAACACCCTACAGTTCTTTTGGGTTCTGCTGTCAGCTTTGCTTGACTCTCTGACAGCCTGCCTACGGAGTCTGTGTTTGGAACATATTGACATCTCGACCGTTCTGCGCATCGAGCACTGCATGCTAACTCAACAGGCCAAACAGGTATTCCCACCACTCTGACGGTATTGATATTTTTAGTGATTGCACCCCACAACTGCTTGATGACATATTTGCAGGTCTCAATAATGGATGTACAGTATATATAGTATGATGCAGTGCTAAATATCCTGGTTAATTAGCAGTTGTCTTTTTGCTCCCTCAGTATGCAGATTTTTTTTTATTCCAAACTCCATTCCAAAGTTTTTATTCTTAATGGTTTTACATGTCATTATTCCCATAATGAAAAGCATATTTAACAATTATAAAACATCAAATATAGCAAAAATAAACAAAAGTATGTCTTTGTTTACCTGGAGGACATAGACCACAGCATTGATCAAGCTCTTTCTCCTGCTGATTGCCTCGTACATTGATGCATCGCCACATGTCTGTCTGCCACTTGTTCACTTAGCAATGTTTTATAATGGTGGCTGTAAAGTAGAAAACAATGCCCCCTAAACATAAAGATGTCAGTTAACAGTAAACTTATTTAACTTTACAATACAAAAATGTGTGTTCCTGTGCCCAACATTCCGATGTGGTTTGTTCATCTTGGACGATATCCAAAGTTACATCTATTCACTCTTCTCTCTCCTTGGTCCGACTACCGATAATTTGGCCGATAAGTGGCATAATTATGGCTGTCATGGAAAAACAAGCACACGCTTTGAAATGGCCATCAAGGGCACTTAAAAATAAGAAAATAAAGCAACAAAAATAGATTCAAGAGTTTAATGGAAACCTTGTTTAGAGCACTTATCACCAGAGAATAACCTCTATAGGTAGTGGTTTTTTTTTGTTAAGGACAGACCTATAATAAGTATCCTGAGGCTTGTTATGATGTGTGCCTTTAAGACGGAGGTCTATCTGGTTTGAGAATGCAATACAAGATGCTCCACATCTGTGTTCTCTGTATAAAATAACCTTAGAACTTTGTAGTAGATTCACTCTCTTTCATTTGTGATGTTTTTGAAAACATTTTGCTTTTCATTATGACTATGAGACTTTTCTGATGTTTACATGTTAGGGTTCTGTCTGTGTTTGTGTAGGTGAGTGACGTAGATATTTACAGAATGTATGTGAATTCTGACTCTAGGCAAAATCCTGTCTTGGAGTTTTTTTATCCAACTGGAGACATTTTATGAGAGAATCAATCAGCAATAAATATGTGATATTAGTATCTAAACTGAAAATGTTAATTAATTTCTTAATTAACTATTGCCATTTCTGGTCATGATCAGGGTTGCTTACCAAGCAGAGAGGCAATCAGTGCCTACTACCAGGAGCAGATGATGAGAGCATCAACAGAATCTGGTTTGAATATAGGGGAGCCTGAGGAAATACATGATGAAAGAGAAAATTATAAAGCTGGGGAGGACGGAAAGACAGAAACAGGAGTACAAGCTACAGATTTATTAGATCCAAACGTCACACCAAGTCCTCTGCATAAACCTAAAATGGAGTCTGATTCTCAAGATGAACCAACAGCTCCTGATAGTGAACATATACCAGATGCAGCAGATGACAACAGTATATGTTCAATAGCTAAAACCAGCCAGAGACCAAGAGTTAAACTGTCCAGGATGAACAGGGTTCACTCCGATTCGTCATCATCAGAAGATGAAAACCTCACATACAGGTTTGTTTTTTTGGTTGTAAGCAACAATGTACTGAACGACTGAGCAACAGTCTTAACCTGTGCATTACCATCCTCTGTATAGTGGTTATGAGAGAGGGGTTAAGCCACATCCAGTTGACATGCAGATGTGTGACACCTGCAGTAAAGCCTCCACCTCCTCTTCACTCACCTTCCTCACTCCATCAGTCAGCACCCCACTTCAACGGGAGAAGCTTGAAAAAGTATGGGATGTAAATAAAAAGGCAGAGTCAATGGAGTGCTTCAACTACTCCTCCCTGCCTGATGCCACTTCCTGTGAGCTCATGTCTCGCACTCATGAGTTAACTGCGAGTGAGCTGTTGAAGAACAGGTAAGAATGGCCAGAAGGAAGACAATCAAAAGACATTTTCTACCTCTTTGTATCAATTGTCCCTGTTACAGAACTTTTTACAACGACGAGCTGGAAGCATCAGACCAGTTCTATAAAAGTCAACCTCAACTGTTGCAGCTCTGCTATGGCCTCTACAACATTCTCGCAGCCAGGTATAGAAACATAACATTATGGCATTCATGCAATTGGACAAGTCACAAACAAACTCTCTGTCCTCTTTCCTGCAGATCAGAGACCGTGTGTTATTTGGTGATAGTGTTAAATCACATGGTGTCGGCCAGTTGCCTCACACTCGTGTTGCCCGTCCTTGTGTTTTTGTGGGCAATGCTTTCCGTCCCTCGCCCCAGTAAGGCATTCTGGATGACGGCCATCATCTACACAGAGGTTCACTCAGTTCTGCTTGGATTGTAAAAGACTGATGAAGTTAATGATTCTGATGCATGTATGTTACCGTTTTGACAGGTCACTATCGTCATCAAGTATTTCTTTCAGTTTGGCTTCTTTCCGTTTAATCAAAAACTGGACGTGGATCGGTCGAAGCCATTCCATCCTCCCAACATTTTGGGAGTAGAGAAAAAAGAAGGATATGTTCTGTATGACCTGCTGCAGTTATTGGCCCTGTTCTACCACCGTGCAACACTTAAGGTAAGACAACTGCAGCACATGCAATAATTAATGAGTTATGATAAAAAATGATGGTGAATAAATGTGGAGAGTAATCCATTTTTAAATACATTGCATGATTGATATCGGGCTAGTGTTTATATAAATGGGTGTTAGACACAAGAAGTAGATTAAATGTCTGATTTTAAAACTTTCTGATCATTTTCAATATATTGTGATTTTTTGAGAAATTAGCAAAACTCATGGCCATTTAATAATAATTGTATTATGCTGTACAATGCGATTCCCTCCTGGGCACAATAACACACTCTGGAAAGCGTTTAATGTTCTTTCTTCGAGTTAAGTTCTGCATTTTCACACAGTCTCTCTGTCTCACAGTGTCCCCTAACGCATTCTTTGTCTATGCTTCCATCCACCTCTCCACTGGTCCCGGCTCCTACTCACATTAGGAGAGGTGTTACTAGTGGAATTACTCTCACCTGCATTGCCACTCCTGTGCTGGCGCTGCTGCAGCTGACCCCTAACCTTTGCCTGCCCCCACATATGCATTTATTATAATATATAGTAATATAATATACAGTCATGGAAAAAATGATTAGACCACTCTTTCTTTAATTTCTTGTCCATATAAAAGTCTGCTTCCACTTAATCCACATTAATCTGGACAAATATAATAACAACAAAAAGGCTTAAGTTTAATTTCAGAGCTGATTTCTGTCCATTTTGCATGGTTTTATTGACAGTGACAAAAATCACTTCCGTTCTTACATCACTAGCAATAACATTGTACTGACAAATACAGTGCTTTTAGTCATTGCATGGTTTTGTGTTCATTGTTTCCCCCAGGTGATAAACCTTTAGTGGAACAAGGTATTAAGGTGAACAAGGAATTGAAGAAAACAGCAGAGTGGTCTAATCATTTTTTCCATGACTGTATTAGCCATAACAAATAACTACTTTATTTAAGCACAGAGTAACCTAAAGAGTGTAACTGCTGCGATTAAAGGATAAAGATATTTAATGGCCTCAATCATAGGGAGTTACTGCTCCCTTCTGGTCAGTGGAAACAACAGAAATATGACTCAATCAAAGCTACATATGTGAATTTAATAATATAGATACTTAATAAACAATCACTAATCAGTACATTTGTCAGAACAGTTGTCCCTTGCTGTATATATAATAAATAAATAAGAAGTTTTCACAACTTTTTGCAGCACAAAAAAAGTTGTGAATACCACATGTGTTAAAAAACACACAATTAAAATCTTAATTTCATTTGGAAATGTGTCACAAGTAGTTTTTTAGTTTATAATCTTTACAAGTTAAAGTTTATAATACTTTAAAACTGTTTGTGAACACCCCCAAAGGTTTCATAAAGGTTTAATATTCACATGAATAATATAATAACTTCTTATCTTCTCATAACTTCTAATCTTATCTTCTCTGTCAATTTTGCCTATTGTGTGCTGTTTTTAGAATGTAATCCCTGCAATAAATGAGGGAACCCTGTATTGACTTATCAAACAAACTAAATCTAAACTCTCATCTCTGTTTATTAAGAACTATTCAGAACAATTAATCCTGAGACATATTCTCAACCAAACAAGGGGTCTGTCAGATCATGGAGATATTTAAAAAAAATCCCTCTAAGTTTCTCTTTTCCCCATGTTTCCTCCACAGTGTCATGGACTCTGGGATCAGACTGTTACTCCAGAAACCAATACCTGCAGTCACACTGATCACTCCAGTAGTGATGTTGATGGCACTAAATCAAATACCAACCCACTCCGACGTCGGGAGAGGAGACGTACACTCTCTAGTACCACAAGGCTGCCATCACCTGCTGGTACAAACAGCTTCTCAATCAATCAATCAATCAGTCAAGTTCTATTCTTATAGCCCACATTTACAAATCAGATTTGTCACACAGGGCTTTACAGGGTTGGTAACATCCTCTGTCCTTAGACCCTCAGGCAGGGTAAGGAAAAACTACCAAGGGGAAAAAAAACCCTTTTAACAGGGAAAAAAACTGGTAGAAACCTGAGGGAGAACCACAGGAGAGGGATCTACTCCCTGGACGGACAGACTGTGCAATGGATGTTACCAGAGCATGAAAATTAAATAAAATAAAACAAATAAAATAAAGTACAAAGGTGCAGTGACAATGAACAATTTGACATATATACAAATATCCAGGAAATACAGATGAAGTTCTTCCAGTATGTAATCAAAGTTACAAAATGGTAATGTCAGTAGTGATCTTAGTCATTCTAGTCTGGTCTTTTTTTTCCATGCAGATGTGATAGGTGCCATAGGTGTGATTGCCTTAACTGGAGTTCTTATCAGCGTTAAAGTGTGACTTTTGTCGTTTCAACAGGCAGTGTAAGCTCCAGATCTGAGGTTTTCAGCAGCTTCAGCCTCCTTTTACAGAAACTGAGAGAACTTTCCATAAGAGCCAAGCACTTAGCTGTCGGCAGGTAATGTAATCATGACATAACTCAGGCTACAGTTCAGTTATGCTTTGTTGACAGTAGCTGCAATTAATGTGAAGCTAAGACAATATTTATATTGCAATAATTTCATCATGATAAGTCATTATTGATCTCATTGGTATAATAATACTATTTTTCCTTTTTTTCAGGTGTATGTCTTTCTATGATCCTATTTGTCAGTTCTTCAGAGCTCTCATTCAACCAGAGTACAATGCAGTCACAGATGTTTATGTTCTCATGTTCCTCGCTGACACCATTGATTTTATCATCATTGTCTTTGGCTTCTGGGCATTTGGGGTAATTCTTTCCTTGTGTTATTAATTCAGGGTTTTAGCTGTGTCCTCCTGAATGTTTGTTTGATTTCTATTACAATGTGTTTTCAGAAACACTCAGCGGCAGCTGATATTACGTCCTCTTTGTCAGAGGACCAAGTTCCAGAAGCCTTTTTAGTGATGGTTCTGATCCAGTTTGGTATGTCCCTTTTGCTGTGTGTTGGTTTATGCAGATTTTTCTTTGCTGACCGGGACACCTCCTGTCTGTCTCTAGGCACAATGGTCATCGACAGGGCTCTTTATTTAAGGAAGACAGTTTTGGGAAAGTTGATTTTTCAGCTTATTCTGGTTTTGGGAATTCATTTCTGGATGTTCTTCATTTTGCCAACCGTTACTGAGAGGTACCTCGTCTTTACTAGCAATATGTCTGATGAGCAGCAGGTCAAACTCTGAAACTAAGATTGTGTTTGTGGGTCTCCAGGCGCTTCAATCAGAACTTGGTGGCTCAGCTCTGGTACTTTGTGAAATGTGTTTACTTCGGACTGTCAGCCTATCAGATCAGATCTGGATATCCAACAAGAGTTCTTGGAAACTTCCTCACAAAGAGTTACAACTACCTAAACTTGTTCCTGTTCCAGGGGTGAGACACAGAACAAAATCAATGACAAATGAAAAGCTGGACCAAAATAATAAATAACATTTTCCGTCCTCTCTCTATGTGTAGTTTTCGCTTGGTTCCCTTCCTCACGGAGCTCAGAGCCGTCATGGACTGGGTTTGGACAGATACGACTTTGTCTCTGTCATCGTGGATCTGTGTTGAGGATGTTTATGCTCACTGTTTTGTCTTAAAGTGTTGGAGGGAGTCAGAAAAGGTGTGTGTACGTGTGTTTTGGACAGGCAAATACGCATCTCTACATGTCCCTGTGTCTCACATGTGTTTTCTTGTTTTTTTCTGGTCAGAGATACCCGCAGCCTCGCGGTCAGAAGAAAAAGCGTGTGGTGAAGTATGGGATGGGCGGCCTCATTGTCCTGTTGTTGATTTGCATCGTCTGGTTCCCACTGCTCTTCATGTCCCTCATCAAGTCTGTTGCAGGCGTCGTCAACAGACCCCTAGACGTGTCTTTAACCATCACTCTTGGGGGGTTTCAGGTAACGTAAACCTTTCAACAAACAGAAACTAGACAAATAAATAAATCATTTTTGTACCTACAAAAACGCAATTTTTTCTAATCACATGTCAATGTGAATCAGTTGAGAAATCACACAAAATTAGCTCAAATTGATCTCATTTTTTGCAACATATCATGAATATATGAATCATAAATATGGGAGTTCAGGATTGTGAAAATGATAGTCTGGATTAATCTCACCATTCTACCAAATTATGACTAATTCATGAGTGAATTGGTGCCGGGCCGCAGAGAAATAATGTTTTCCTTTGGCCCCATCTGGATATTACTTCCACTTGATCCAGACCCATATCAACAAAAGAACTATAGAATGGCTAGGATTCCATCATAAATAATGCAACTATATTTTCTCAGTGAAGACAACAACAAAAAACTCAAAATGATGCAGAGACATTAATACAAGTTTCTAACTTTTATACTGGTCTGGTAGTTGAAAGTTCTAGGCTGTGTGCACTTGAGAAATCCTTGTTGTGCCCATGCACTGTTAATTCGGGTAGATTTTATAGGTAGGAGAATATGTCAGAACACTGGACATTAAATTTTATTAAGGGGTGCCCTAATCTACTCTACTGGATTTATAAACTGAAATCCAATTCAATCTAATAATGTGACACACAACCTTGCATTTAATGCATTTACCAACATGTTCTAAAACTGTTATTGTTCACAGCCAATCTTCACCATGAGTGCACAGCAGAACCAGCTCAGAGATCTTACTGAAGAAGAGTTCAATGCTTTCGCCAGCTCTTACAGTTACACACCAGTGAGTTCTCACTCTTTAACACAAGTTTTTCTACTCATCATGTTTTCAATGCCATAATACGAATACAAATCATATTAATACCTGTGTATCCAAGAGTGCCTTGCAGTTTCTGGAAGCATATACGCACCAAGATGTGACTGTGGCGGAGTTGCAGGGCAGTAGTAACTCCTTGTGGACCATCAGTCCTCCAAGTAGATGGTACCTGAGCCAGGTGCTACATCTGGACCACTTCCCCCTGACCTTATCCTGGACTGTGCAAAGGTTTGGATTAGTCACTTATAATGGTGTTTTCCACAGCTGAAAAGTAATGAATTACATTTACTCATGTTAACTGCAATTAAGTAGTTAATAAGAGTAGTTTGTATTGTTCAAGTTTAGTATAATTTTAAATCATTCAAGTAAAAAAGTTAAGTAAAAAAACTGAAATAAAATTGTGTGGGTATCAGCGTGCAGATTTCCCACTATTTTAATGCAGCCAGAGAACATTAAAAAAGAGACAGTCTCGAGTCTGGCATTGGATGAAGAACGGTGTTAAACAAAAAATGAAGTTGAGAATAGGCAAGTACAAAGCTCCTGTGAAGCAGATGACTCCAAAAGCGAATGAAATCCTTGGTTATATCTCAGACAGCTGAGAAAACTTAATTATTTCACTTATATTTAACTTCATAGTCCTAAATTCCCCCGTGGGAATCAGTGTTTTTATTGAAATTAAATTTATCATTGCTAAATGTGCCTCTATATGCAACAATTGAAAGCAATCATTTTAAAATCAATTTTTATTAAATATATTTTTTAACTTTAATAGATTTTTAGATAAGTGACTTTTACTTGAGAAGAATTTAAATAAAGTAAAGATACTGTTACTTCATTACAGTTTCTGTCAAACACTTGACTGATTGTTTGTCAAGCAGGAACCTGAGTCTTGGGGCAGAAGCCGAACTTGCATCAGGTAAACATGTGACCTATCTGGACAACCAGACTCGTCTGGAACTAATTGACCTGCTGAATGGAAACAGAACACTTCCTGTGTGAGTACATCAGGCTGTGACCAGATTGGTGCAGCTGTTTGCCACGAAAAACATTGCCAACATTTTGTCCTGCGTAATTCTCACTAACTGTGTAACAAGGAAGTAAATACTAGTTCATTCCAACGACTGATTTCTTTAATTAACTAATCTGAATGTAAAGTGCTGTGTATTAGTATTTTGTAGACTTTCCTTTTGTGCCAAGATTTTTATGATCCCTGTTGGTTGAGTCAAAGATAAAATCTATTTTTTTAAAAACAAAACATACCAGGGGTCTCAAACTCAAATGAGACTGCTGCTGCAACACTGCTGCCCCACAAGACGTTAAGGCCCAAACATGGATTCATGAAAGAGATGTGTTATATTGCAGGAATTCACGGATAAAAAAATATGATTTTCCTTTTTTGAAAACAACTTCTAACTTGAATTGAAAATTGAACAGTAAAAATATAGCACATCTGTTCCTGCACGTCGACAGGTGTCAGCTCATATCAGTGAATGACTCCCAGATGCCTCTCCCTAGTGGTGCTGTCTCACTGGTTTGAGACCCAGGACACAGCAAAATGTTATTCAAGTGTGTCCTGGGTCTTCTCCTGGGAGTCCAAGGCATCATGGGAACTTCTTGAGATCCTCTTAGAAGAGCTGGGGAGAAATGTCTAAAGAGACGGAGGTCTGGGCCTTGCTGCTGCAATTGACATATCTCAAATGACATAATTTTTTTATCTTTACAGTGTGATACAGGACGTGTTGCCATGTTTCCTCCGTGCCCCCAGTGATTCTAATGCCAAACCTATTGAGCATCTTTACACAGGTGTGATATCGCATGACTTTGACGTGTGTAAATGCTACAGGACGGTTCCAATCCTCATCATCACACACTTTTCTTTTCCTTCAGATAACCAGTACAAAGACATTCTGTTAGCGCTGAAGAGATCCGCTAACCCGGGAAGAGAAATACAGGAGTGGTGGATTGTCGACCAACCAAGTGTCAGCTTAGTTCCACTTCAGGGCGAGGCACTGCCAACAGAACAGAGGGAGGCGGGACTTCAGCTCTTTGTATTTAGTGACAAAGTCAGTCCTCCAAGTCTGGGCTTTTTGGCTGGATATGGGTAATCATCACATCACTTACTTGCCATAATGTAGGTGCCTGTTGACATAAAGGCTTATTTCAATAACATCAATAAGGCCATAGAAAATGTAAACCTTTACTTTGACGTTCAAGACACATTTTTTACCAACTAATCATGTCACATTCTTTTTACTATCAATTCAAACTGGTAAAAAAAAACAATCTCATTGCCATGGACTTTAGGCTACAGTTGCTTAAGATACGGATTCTGAAAGACTTAAGGCAGAATTCTGACCCTAGCAACAGATGATTGTTGGGTTTTGAGTGGATAACAGCTTGACTATAAGTCACTTGATCCCAAGCCCAACCAAGAAAGAAGATTTTTGATCAATTGAAAAATAAAAATATTATATATAAGTGTTATTAAGATATTATAACACATTGATCACTGAATCAAATAATATTTGGGCCAATGGAAATGGCCTGACTGATATACAAAACAGTTTTTTACACTCTTTACAGTGTGAGGTTCTCACTATTGCATATTAGTGTCATTCTTGTACTACACTTCAGAATTCTTTAAGATTATTAGCAGTCCCAGTAATAGACGTATTTATCTATCACTGTCTGCAGCATCATGGGTCTGTACGCCTCTGTGGTTTTGGTGATTGGAAAGTTTGTAAGAGAATTCTTCAGTGGTATCAGTCACTCAATCATGTTTGAGGAGCTGCCATGTGTTGATCGTATCCTAAAACTCTGCACCGACATTTTCTTGGTGAGTAAATTCTGGTAACGTCATCATCTTTTATTGCTGTTTTAATATGATCGCCCTCAGTAAATTGCATCACATTTCCTCTTATGTTTCAGGTGAGAGAAACAGGGGAGTTGGAGTTGGAGGAAGAACTTTACGCTAAACTCATCTTTCTTTATCGATCCCCCGAAACTCTCATCAAATGGACCCGACGCTGAAGGATTTACTGTACTGAACTGTTATTTACTTTACACTTTCCTCAGACTCTTTTCAAGTATTATGTGTATTTCATCCTGACATTTTCCCAAACACTTTTGAACATCACTGTCAAGAGTTTTATCAAAGATTTGACCTGGATAATCTGGATATTGCTGTGTGACAAACAGATGGAAGACGGTGTCAAACCCAACATAACAGGGATTATCTCAGGATACAGGAAAACTGAATGGTGATTATGAATACAACTAAGGACTATTTCATACTACTAATGTTTCATCTTGGGCAAGTGAAACTGTAGATGAAGCAAAAAAAAATCAAACATGGATAAGCCACAGGCGAGCACAATAGATTTCCAGTTTGCTGATTTAATAGTGTGGCATCAACATGCTACAAGCTAGCCCACTAGTAGCATGCAGCTAACACACTATCATAGGGTTGGCTGTGGTTTTGCTGTTGCTTCAACGAAGTCCTTGTTTACACAGTTGCAAACGACTACCATGCAACTGGATTGACACATACAGTACCTGACACAAAACTGTTTAATCTGAGCTGCTGAGCTCCTGGCTAAAGGGGCAGCAGTCTTCACCTAAACAGCCACCCAAATCACACTGCACCCATACTGTGAGACTTCCTGCAGGTGGCGAGACCACTGGAATACATACTAACAAGAAAGTACAAAAGTGAAAGTGCTGTAGCACACTGAGCTGCTAAATTATCCTCTCTGCCATAAGAAGCCTATTGTCCTTTGTTGATTTCTGTGAGATTAAGAAACAAGAAAAATATGTTACAGAGAATGAGAACATCGGCTGACTCTGCTGAGAAAGGCAGATTTAGCACTATTATTATTAGAATATGGTGATGTGAACAGAACCTAGTAGAAGAAATCAAATCCCTTTCTGAAGTACTTTGTTTGATAAAAAATGGCTGCCTCAGTCCAAAGAGATATGGCATTTTTCATGAAAAAAGAAAGAAACACATAGTAAAAGAAATGATAATCAAACAACAATGTCAACCGGAAGACCATTATTATAGACAAACACACTGTAAACAGACTATTTTTTTCCCACACTACCACCCAGTGGCCAAAAGTACGCTTGTCAATGTGATGTTGTAGATGTGAAAACTGTGAAGTCAATAAAAAGATAAACTTAACAAGCAGGTAAAACCAATCGATTACATTTATTAATGTGTTTGCTGGTAGGTAAAATGTATTCAACACATGAGAAGGAGCAATAGCAATAACATTGTACCATGAGAATAAGGCAATAGATCATCAACAGGCTTTATTGTATCTATTTATTGTAGCCAGTTATGAATTTCAGTCTGTTAAATGACACTAAGTAGTTTAAGGTTTGGGTCAGGCCCCCTATGGTCAGGGTCTCTCCTGTGGATCTTACCCCACCAAATTCTCAAACCTCATGCAGAAGAGTATCTGTCCACTAAGTGGAACTAGTTTTATTGCATGTAAAGAAGGCCATTTACAACCACATATGGGTTAAGTTTTTATAGAGTACATATTTCATGAATAACGTCGAACAACAGCAGCTGTTTGATATTATGAGTTGTAGCTGAATAGTTTCCCAGGCTGATCTGAGCCTCTCTATCCAGAATCCCCCTGTGACAACCTCCGCTCCTTCTCTGGTGCTGTTACCACCTCTGACCTCTGGGGGAATGCCAGTTCAGGTGAGGTGGTCAGCTGTTCCTCTTGGTGCAGTTGTTCATTGTTTGTCGTTTCTGACAGACTTCGCCTCCTAAGGATTGGAGTCATTGTAATTTTTGAGGAGGAGGAGGAAGAAGAGGGACTGAGAGTGTAACCAGAGAGAAGGTTGGCCCTGGAGTCTCCTGCGTCCTCATCTTGTAGACTGAAAGAACTACAGGAAGATGCTGATTGGCCTTTTTGGATGAATGTAAGTGGTAAGGGGAAGGAGCATGTGCCCTGACCATTCCCTCTCCCCTCCTTGCAGCCGCCTCTCGCTTTGTCGTGGGCTGAAAGTGTTCTGCGAGGTGTGTGAGGTGGTGGTCGACGTAGGGGTAGGGTGAAAAAGCCTCTATCTTCAAGTGGTTCACAGACACTGAAGACAGAATCATTTCCTCCTTGTTTACTTAACATAACTTCTCCCTCGAGCAAGTGGGGGGAGGTACTCTGTTTGAGTTCCAGGCCTTTTAATTGGACGTAATTTACCAAACCATTGAGTGAGATAGCTGATGATTGATGGACTGGTGGTCTCAGGCTGTGCAGGTCTATAACAGTCGAGTACACATCATGAAGGTTGATTACCTTGGACTTCTGATCGCGTTTCTCATGCAGCACAGCGTTTGCACAGATAAAGAGGAAGATGCCTAATCCCATTATGAGAGGACCAAAGACTTTAAGCCTATCAGAGCAGAGGTATCTACAGTAAAACAAGAACAGCCAATCAGAAACCAGGAGACTGTTGACAAGCGATTGAGATCAAATATCACTGGTACTTGAACTTGAATCTGGTTTAGTTTAGGCCACATTGAATAGGCAATAGCCAAACAAATAAATGAAAAGATAGCGACATTAGACAGACAGACAGACAGACAGACAGACAGACAGACAGACAGACAGACAGACAGACAGACAGACAGACAGACAGACAGACAGACAGACAGACAGACAGATAGATAGACAGACAGACAGACAGACAGACAGACAGACAGACAGACAGACAGACAGACAGACAGACAGACAGACAGACAGACAGACAGACAGACAGACAGACAGACAGACAGACAGACAGACAGACAGACAGACAGACAGACAGACAGACAGACAGACAGACAGACAGACAGACAGACAGACAGACAGACAGACAGACAGACAGACAGACAGACAGACAGACAGACAGACAGACAGACAGACAGACAGACAGACAGACAGACAGACAGACAGACAGACAGACAGACAGACAGACAGACAGACAGACAGACAGACAGACAGACAGACAGACAGACAGACAGACAGACAGACAGACAGACAGACAGACAGACAGACAGACAGACAGACAGACAGACAGACAGACAGACAGACAGACAGACAGACAGACAGACAGACAGACAGACAGACAGACAGACAGACAGACAGACAGACAGACAACAGATAAATGAAAAGATAGCGACAGACAGACAGACAGACAGACAGACAGACAGACAGACAGACAGACAGACAGACAGATAGATAGATAGATAGAGCTTGAACAAGCTTGTTTCTTTCTGACTAATTATTTAGGATCTTGTGACATCATAATGCAAGGTTCATTTACCTGTCCAGGAACTCCCTCAGGTAAACCTGCCACTGCTGATTTGTCCCATTAAAAGAACGGGTCTTGTCATCTCTATCCAGCTCTGCTAATGTCTGTGGCTCACTCTCCCACTCTCCTTCCTATGGATATTAAGGATGTTAATGCAAATGCAAGACAAAAAGATGTATATTTCTGTCTCTTACCTGTTCAGCGGAAGGGGTAAAATTGAAGGACAAAACAGAAGCGACAGCAGTGCCCTCCTGTGGCTGTGTTGTAAAAATCAGGCCCTCTTTTGGCCAGTAACCCAAAGCTGCCATGACCCCACCCAGAACCAGGACCACCAGCCCCAGTGCTGCCACAAGACCAGAGAGCGAGCAGAGTTTTAACTTTGCCTTCACTACGACTGTCTCTGTCTTCCTAGAGGGAACAACAAATGGTCATAATCACACTTCAAGACAAAATTCAACAGGTATATTGAAAAAAAAACACATACATTGTTTGTTTGTTGATTGTTTCCCCTCCCACAAAATTGTGGGAATTATAATTCCCAACAGAAACTGATAACATACTTTTATTTTTTTATATATCTCTTAATCTCTGACCTTTGTGGGTTTTTTCTTATGCTTTTTTTTTACAGAACAGAATGTCTTAGACTGGTCATTAAAATGTTTATTATAATGCCACTTAAGACAAAGCTCGGTGCAGGGTGTGTGTCTGACCCAATTTTTATTAAGAAAAAGTCAAAACTTACTATGCCGACATGCTCTTTATAGAAACACTAGTCATTTATTTTGAGCCAATGACTATTTAATGTTGCGATCACACTGAATCCCAGGCATGATTTGCTGAAACGGTGGGTGTTGAATAAAATATAGGACGGTCACAGACTGCACTTGCAGACGCATCATGGGTTTTAAATGTTGAATGTCATTCATTTTTAAATCCTGTGTCTCTTCTCATGAGAGAGTGTGTCACCTCTTCTTCTTCCGTCTCTTGTGTGTGTGTGTTTGGTGTGTCTTTGCTGAGTCCTGGCGCCGAGCATTGATCCTCAGGAGACCCCCGGTTGCAATCATCACCTCCCAGCGGTCACAGGACGACTCAGAAGCTGTGGTTAAACCACTTCACCTAAACTCAAGAGAGGCTTAAAAGATCATCACCTATTACACAGTTCAATACAGACACATGCGGACAATGATTTGAACAATTCTGATCGATACATGACGATCAACAGATACTGAATACTATTGTATAATCAATACGGTTATAAGAGACCATTGCTGCCACGAGGAGATGTTTATGCTTATTACCCATACAGATACATACATAACTATATGTTACATCAGGGATATCAAACTCAAATAAGTTAAAGGCCGTCATTTCAACGAAGGGTCACAAACTTTCAATTTTAATTCAATTATCAGTATTCAATAAAAAAGTTTACAGTCAGGATGGAACAACTGGAGAAAAGAGTCAAGTGTTATCTGTGATAGAAGAGAGTCAGCTAAGGTGAAGGGAAAGGTTTACAGGACAGTTGTGAGACCAGCCATGATGGATGGATGAGAGACACTAGGAATAGGTAGAAGACAAAGCTGGAGGTGGAGGAGTTGAAGATGCTGAGATTTTCTGTAGGAGAGACAAGGATGGACAGGATCAGGAACGAGGTAATCAGGGGGACAACACAGACAGGAAGGTTTGGAGAAAAAGCAAGAGAAGCCAGATTGAGATGGTTTGGACATGTTCAGAGGAGGGACAGTTGATACATACAACAGAAAATGTACCAGAAGGAATCTATGGACCAGGGTTTGAGAGCAAGAAGAGAAAGATAAAAAAAAAAAACTAACCATAGATTTCTTGGTGATACTAGTACAGCACACCAATCTGTGACATTACATTTACTGTGATGGTGTGAAGTTTAGATAATAACGGTAAATATATTTTCTGATGATCATGCATCATTAGCGCAATATCAACCTGGTAGTTTATCAACACTTGTCACCAAGAATGAGAAAATTGTGTTGAATGTGGAAGTGAGTATCAATATGTTACATATTGAAATTTGATTGGGTAATGATCAATACAGTTACATACCACTCTATGTAAAATGGTAAATCGTTAATGACAACTGTGAGGAGTTGTGTAATCAATGGGTGACCATACATATAAGATACAGTAACAACATGTCATGATGATTTAGGTTGACATTGATAAATACTGTTACACGCTCAATCTGGTTAATCTGGGGATTAACGTCTAACCATGTCGGGCATAAGAATCTTGGTTTAACAGAGTGTTACATATTATATAATATTGTTACATAAACATTATGGCAACATTGATAAGTGTGTGTGTGTGTGTTTTCACTATATATTTTATAGATATGTTTTACACATCATACTGAGTGGATCATTACTGGCTAATGTTTGTTAAGGTTGCACTTTCTCACACACATAGATGCATGTGTAACCTAAGGTTACATGTCCTGGTTATGCATTGATCCATACAATTACATGATCAATAGGGGAGCACGTTGCTTGTCACTGTTACATGATCAATAAGGTTAGCAAAGATAATCACTGTTGCTAGTCTCTAAAGACAAACATTCACAACAATCACATGACAAAAGACTACTTCAAATACTGTATATCCACTGCTGGCCAGTATTGATCAGGTTGAATTGAAATGATGAGATGAAAGAGGAATGAAAACATTCTCACTGTGACATTGTCCGGCTCTTCCTCTGCTGCTGCGGCAATTCTCATCTCTCCCCCTCTCCCTCTCCTTCTCCCTGTCTCCTTCTCCCTGTCTCTCTCCCAAACCCCTCACTGCAGTGATGTTACCAGTCTCCACCTCCAAACACATTTTCTCTTATCCAACACTCTTCAACCTGTTTCTGTGAACAAGGACTGGTGGTATACTGTATCAGCATGTGTGTGCATGGTTGACACCATTACGGTTGCTAAGTGACTGAACACCTCTGCAGCATTAAAATAAGTTTCCTTTACTGTTGTCATGGAGATGAAACAGGGACCTCCACAAACTAGTGAACTACAGCTCCCAGGTTATACTTCAAACTAAGAAAAACTGTGTGTGTGTTTAACAGCATTTATCAGCATTTTGAATAATTATAATAAATTATTTTAAATAATTGCTTTTTTCTAGCATTCTTAATATGCTTATTTGGATCAAACAGATTAATTTCTCAATAAATAAAATGGCAACCATGAGCAAAACAAAGCAATAGGATATTAAGGCCAGCATCCTCTTCATCATCCATCCTGTCTTATCAAGGAAGCTCTTATTCAAAGTCAAATTACAGACAAATAACACGAAGATGTTCTGTGTGGTTCACACCTGCTTTTATTCATGACTAATCCAAAAGTTGGATTTTTTTAATATAGAATAATTAATAAGAAAAATATGGCCAAACTCCAAATCACACCAAAAATATGTAAATCTATACACAATTGTATCCTAAAGTTTAAAGAGTTAAGTAATAACTGTGCATCACAAAGGAGGCATGAAGAAGGGGTCAAAAGATTCTTCCAAACTTTGGTGAAGCCACTGTCTTCAACAACATTAATGAGTCTAGAAGCCCTTGTAGACCATGAACCAGACCAAGTCATGGACTTGTTTACTGCCCTGAGCTTTAGTTAACTGAACCTTATGTCATGATTTGTGTTTGGTGCTTTAAACTTCTGCAGTAGTATATCAACTATGTGTTATATGACAAGTGAGTGACCAATAGAATAATCTCCATCTTCCCAAATTAATACAATTACCTTGTAAGTATACATACAACATATATATCTACACACACACACACACACACAGAGTCATGGAAAAGATTATTAGTCCACTCTGCTGTTTTCTTCAATTCCTTGTTCATCTTAATGCCTTGTTCCACTAAAGGTTTATCACCTGGGGGAAACAATGAACACAAAACCATGCAACGACTAAAAGCACTGTATTTGTCAGTGCAATGTTATTGCTAGTGATGTAGGAACGGAAGTGATTTTTGTCACTGTCAATACAACCATGCAAAATGGCCAGAAATCAGCTCTGAAATTAAACTCAAATATGAGCCTTTTTTGTTGTTATTATATTTTTCCAGATTAATGTAGATTAAGTGGAAGCAGACTTTTAAATGGACAGGAAATTAAAGAAAGAGTGGTCTCTGAAATTAAACTTAATTATGAGCCTTTTTTGTTGATATTATATTTGTCCAGATTAATGTAGATTAAGTGGAAGCAGACTTTTAAATGGACAAGAAATTAAGGAAAGAGTGATCTAATCATTTTTTCCATGACTGTACGTATATATATGTGTATATGTATATATATGTATATATATATGTATATATACACATACATGTACATATATACATACATATAAATATATGTATACATACATACATATATACACATATACATATATGGACACAGACCTACTTGTGCACATTAATGGATACACACACACACATACATAAATATATAAAGGTTTTAGATGAATTTTGTGAATAAAAATGCTATTTTTTCTTTAACTTATAAGTCAAAAGGACATCAAACTTTAGATTGCACTGTCAAAGAACTTATT
>JAFBJS010001599.1:0-93822 GCA_016785265.1 Paraplagusia blochii
ACATATACATATATGGACACAGACCTACTTGTGCACATTTATGGATACACACACACACATACATAAATATATAAAGGTTTTAGATGAATTTTGTGAATAAAAATGCTATTTTTTCTTAAACTTATAAGTCAAAAGGACATCAAACTTTAGATTGCACTGTCAAAGAACTTATTAAATATCGCTACTGCAGGTGTCCTTAAACAACAGATGCCAGAATTATTCTCACTCCTTTAGGGATTTTCTTTTAATTTCCCAAACCTGAGAGAAAAACCTGAGATCTTTACTGTGACATTTGAATGTCATCACATACAAAAGGGAGTTTGTGCTGTGGGTTTGGGTTAGAAGGTCCCACACATCAGCTGCAGGTGTTGCTGGCCTGTGACTTGTTATCGTCTTCAGATGGTGATTGATTCCTGTCCTCAGATGGTAATTGGTTCCTGTCCTCAGATGATGACTTGTTCCTGTCTTCAGATGGTGATGGGTTCCTGTCCTCAGATGGTGATGGGTTCCTGTCCTCAGATGGTGATGGGTTCCTGTCCACAGATGGTGATGGGTTCATGTCCACAGATGGTGATGGGTTCATGTCCACAGATGGTGATGGGTTCATGTCTTCATTTGGTGATTGGTCATTGTCCTTGGCTGGTATTCGATTCTTGTCCTCGGTGTGTTTGATCATAAGAATGGAGTTGTAAATTTTAAGGGCTGGACCAAGTTTAATGGACATTATTTTAATAATGTCCCTTTGCGTCAGTAGGAGGAAGGCTCGCCCATCAATTTGCTGAAAGTGAATAAGAAACTTGAGCTGTTGAACTGAGCAGACAGGTGTACGGTTAAGTTGCCAAGTAAGGTGTCTCACCTCATCTTGGAATTGTTTAGCCTGATTTTCACAACCTGGGAGTGACTCTATAAAATCAGACACCTGCAGAATAGCAGACATAATAAAAAGGGCTTGATGAAACAGGACCAAACTAAATGTAAAAAGAGTGAAAGACAAAGAAGAAACCTGTTGCACACTCCAGTGTTCAACGGCAGCAGCAGGGATGCCAGCGACACCTGGCAGGAGTTTACAATGCTGCTCCCAGCAGAAGGACAGTGCACGACCAGGCTGTGCTGACATTGCTGAGAGGAAGACGGACTGATGAAGAGCCGCTTGAAGGCTGGACTCTGGGGTAACAGGTCAGAGTTAGAGAGAGAGACGGGTCAATGAGTAAGCCAGGTCAGTTATAACTAATGTGCTCCAGAGTGAACTTTAAGACAAACAAAAACAAGTCTTCGATTGGGACAAAGATATAAAGAATCAGTATTTTAGAACCCAATCCTTCAGGGACAAAAGAGACACACTGAGCTGAACAAACCAGCCTTGAAACAGTACCTGGTCCACCATCCGAAGGTTGAAGCTGTTCTTCTTTTTCTACAAGCATGACTTTACTAGGTTCACAAAGACTGTGGATAGAGACAGGTCAAAAGTATATTTGTGTCAAACAGTCCATATAGGGTTTCATAACACTTTTCACAAATGTGGTAGCAAAAGTTCCTTATTTCCTTACATGTTATCACCAAGGAAACCAAGTTTTCTTGGTACTTACCTATATTTAGATATGGACTCTTTATATTAGTCACTGATTATGTTGTGGAAATGTAAGAATAATGAAAAATAAAAAAAATAATTGGTAATTGGACCATCAATTATTTTGATGGTGCATAAGCACGATAGAATGAGTAAGCTGGTTACACTATAATAACAATGTTAGCGTGCAGTTAATATGCTGTTAGCTAGGTGAGAACATGTACCATGACACAATTGTTACAAATAATGCATTATAACATATTATTTACATATGAGCACCACTTTGTATGACATTTTGCTTATTTTTTTAACCTCAGACCTCAAAATATGAGAGCTAGATAAAATGTCTCTATTGGAAATTTATTTACATTTAAATGGTGCTGTTCAATATTTTATCATTTACAAGGTAGTTATCATAGAAAGTGTAACTAGGAAGTGATACTTTCAGATTACTTCATTTACTTAATCTAAGACCAAACTGGAGACTGTTTCTACAGCCTGTCTTGCTGTTTTGCACCACCAACTTATTCTTTTAGGCCACACCTAAACCTACATGCCATTTTCTATCAAGACATTATTTCTAATATTTTTCCTTTTTTGACAATATTACGTGAGAAAAAAAAACGAAATTATGAAAATACATGTACAGAACAAATTATTTGGAGAACTCCCTAGAAGTTTTTAAATGAACACTGTATGGTTTGAGTTTACAAGATGCAGATTGAATTGAATGTAAGACTGAGACCACACTCACCCTTACCTTTCCACTAGTCTTTTTCTTTTCCCAATTTTATGCATCAGAGATTCCTCTTCATATTCTGCCTTCACCTTATCATCGCTCCTGCTCAGACAAAAAAAAAAGTGAAACAGACACAAAGGTGAGAGGTAACCACACAATGACAGAGAAGGTCAAACTTCTGCCCAGGTCTACCTATTAGAGTGATGCTTGGCAGCAGGTATTAGTGTGATTACTCTCTCTCCCCCGAGTCGGTCTGGAAGTACTGTCTCCTTACGCATGTTAGTGTCCGAGTATGGGCAGCCAAAGGCACTAAAGGCGCAGAGAAAAAAAGAGAACATATATGGCTATGACTCAACAAACCAGATTACTGATATTTACAGAAAAAGAAAACAATTGCTCAATATGGGAGGCACATGACCAAGACACACGAAGGAAACAAAAAGTTCTCAACAGGAGGAAAACCAAGATGAGCAACATGAGTACAGGATCTCTGGTCAATCCGTCCCGGAAGCGGTAACAGTCACGAGTAGGGCTGGGTTAAAAAAATTGATTAATCGATTTTAATTGATTTTTTTAATAGGACGATATCGATTCACGATGCACAACAGGTGATTACGTATTTTCGTAATTACGTGCGAGTTAACACACTCGCACGTAAAAAAAATGTAAAAACAACATGGCACTAAAATCTAAAACTAGAGTCTGCCTTGTAATTTTGGGTCAAGTCATGTTAAACAAAAAATGCATGATGGATTAATATGACTGCCCTGAGTAAATTTGTGATGGAAATAAATGTAAAAAATAAATTTTTTATTAGCAAATGGATTAAGTTTCAATTTTAGCTTTGATTCTTATGAGAATAATGTTGGTACCGAACTATAATTGATATGACAAAAACTGAATCGAAAACCGAAGCGAATCATGAATTGAATCGAACCCTTGTGAATCAAATCGAATCGATTTAGAAAATTCAATCAATTAATACCCAGCCCTAGTCACGAGTGTCTCTGCATACGTATGCGTATGAGAAGTTGTATACTCAATGTTGGACTGTATAGCTCTTCCTGTGCTAATACAATGACAGAAATTGCTTGTCAGATGAAGACCTTGTCATTGTGGTCAAAAAGTAGCCACGACAAACCAAGACGTTGTCAATGCCATACTGTATAGTAACAGTTACAACTGACCTTGTTGTATTTTCTCTCCTGTTACATCATTTCTATAAGACAAACAGGTCAGTGGAGACTGGGGAAGTACACTTTTCTACAGGAATGTCAGTGGTGTCTAGTCATGATCTGAAACTATGGTAAATCTCACAACAAGGTCAAATGAAACCTGAGCCACTCTGAGTCGAAATGACATTTTGATTGGTTGGTTGTGTCCTAACATGTCCTACGACAACGTCCTGTGAGAAAAGCGTGATGAAGACACATGCACAAACCCTGTGACCTGTTGGCAGTCACTTACACTGCAGTGGGATTCAGGGAGAAGAAATTATTTTCCACCAAGTGTTGATTTTTTCAATTATATATAACTATTCATTTTTTTACCTTTCCAAATCACAAACATAAGGAATACAGATTATTATAAATGTTTGCCAGAGGTTTACATTTTTGTTGAGAAAAAAAACCACAAACTTACAGCGTATGTACCATGTACACTGAACCTCAATAAAATCAAGGCAATGCAAATGTATAAATTAACAATGAATAAATGAATAACAGCTAAAATAATACATTTACAAATGTCTCAAAGGGATATTAAATCAACTGAACTTCACAAAAGAAGTCAGAACAGATCATTAATTATTACTTAAGGCACTCATTTTCTTGTGCGTGTCTCTGTCTGTGTCTCTTCATCCAATGTAGCCGTGAACACTTTCCAAGGCGCAGCCTATTGCATAATATATTTACTGTACAAGTCGAAACTTTCAGGCAACCCCATGATTTTTATGATTATCTATTTTAGACTGGGTTTTTTTCTGTGTTAATTTTTTTTGCATCCCCAGTGCAACGTGCATGTAGTTCACACTGTAAAAGCCATGTACAGTTTATATCTTTATGAAGGGACCCACTCAGTGGCATGTCAAGAATTAGGTGTGTTTAAATAACATGGTTAACTGTGATGATATAGTTCTTAGTGGTAAATATGGTCTTAAAATAATGGTAGAGTAATGATGTTGCTGATCTTACCTGTGATGACCTGTGTATTTGGATCCCTTGATATGTCCAACTCCTCGGCAGCCGGGAGTAGGGCATAATCCCTGAGTAGGAGAGGAGGGCAGGACCTGATCTGTCTCATACAAACACACACAGTAGCACACACACATCCACAGAATAATAAACATTGCTGTCATCATGACTTGAACTTGATGTCTCAGTTATCTCTGAACCTCTTCTTTTCTAACCTGGTGGTGGTTCTAGTGGGTGACCAGTTTGTTGACACCAGCCTACAGGATGAAGGTCATTGTGATCGCTATCGAACCACACGTCAAACTGTGACGACCATCCATCATAGTGAATCTGAAACACACACACACACACGCCTTTACTCTACAGCTAGTAAGTGGGACAAAGAGCTGGATAAGAAGGCAGGAAGACGGTACCTTTACTTTGAAGTCCTCTACATCTACAATTGTTGCAACTCGAATTAACATGGGATTCCTTCTGTCAACAGCCTCTAGCCTATGGTTTACCTGGAAACCAGTCGGGGCTCTCTGATTGGAGAAGGTGAAAAACGTGTTTATTGATTCATTCACTGCAGTAACTGTAGTTCATCCATAGTTCATTTAACCATCTACCTGCTGAAAAGCTGATTTGGGAGCAGCAACTGACTTAGTCTCCTGCAAATATTCTTCCCACAAGAAGTTTTCTGGGTCTGGATGTCCTGAGGCACACACACACACACACACAGGCACACGAGGGATTCTGAGTGTGTTCAAAAAGTGTGTGCACTCATGCATACCAGCGTGTGTGCGTGCATACCTTGTGGAGATGTCAATGGTCGTCCCTGTTCTTCACACCAGCCAACAGGATGAATGTAAGGACTGTCACTAGTACACCTGGTCAATTTGGATTTAACAGGTTACTACAGTCACAATATGGACATGCCGTTATTTGTCTGTCTCTCTTCCGTCTTACCAGTAATCATACGTATCATCCCAGTTGTCAAAGTGAATAAGGAATCGGTCCTGAACGACGTCAGTGACAGAGGCGACGCAGACAAGTCCTGGATTCTTCCTGTCCACTGCTTCCAGTTTCATTCCGACTTTAAATTCACATTCCTATGGAAACAGAATTTCCAGGAAGATATATAAGGTCCAAGAAAGTGTCAGAGATAGAAAGAGTGAGGCAAAAAGAGATAATGACAATGAAATTTATACGGACTGCGGTGGGAACAGTGAACAGTGCAAGCGGAGCAGCTTTGGAGCCCGTAGACTCAAGGTACGTCTGCCAGTTAAACTCTGTGTCAGTGTGACCTGCAGACAGACAGACAGGAAGTTGATTAGACAGACAGAAAGTCATGCACAGAGATGGCATTAACCTTCACAAGTCACTAGTGAAAGGAATCACTTTTAGGTGGGTGAAGCTTGCGTCCGTGCTCTTGACACCACCCTGCTGGTCTGATATTTACTGAGTCAGCATTAAGCCAGAAGTCATAGCACTCAGAGTAACCATCAATATGGAGACGTAGGCGATGCCCAGTCACCTATCAGTGACACAGACAGAGACAGAGACGAGGTATTGAGCTGTGGTCTAATGACAAAGTCTTGCTCACTTTCTTCACAGATATATTAGCATACAAGCATTTTTTACCTCAGCAACTGTCAGAACACAGAACATCGATGGGTGCAGTGGATCGATTCCCTCCAACTTCATCCCAACTTTGAAGCCTGATTTTGCATTGGGGAATAACTGGGACTGGTGGACAGACAATTACATTACAGAAAATTTAGCATCCTGTCAGTAAAATTACAGATTTGCAAAGGAAATTCTTCGCATTTTGCCAAAGGATACTCCTAAGGGATTAATACATCTATCTACCTATCTCTATCTATTGCTACCAACTGCAATAATGTTGCAGATAAAAGAAGATGGAGGAAGATAACTAAAAAAATATTAATACTTTTTAGAAAAAAAACATAAAGATACTTTGATCTGGTTTATGGCAATAAAATCTAATGTAATCATTTTTTAAAGGTGCTGCAGGTTTTGTAGTGTTATATTAAAATCAGTATTTATGTCTTACCTGAGTAAACAGTGAAACAGGGGCAGCTTCAGCTTTCTGCTTATACAAATATTGCTGCCACGACCAGGACCGTCTCTTTACACCTACTACACAAACACACATTAACACGCTTTGAACGCTTGGAAAATAACTGTCATTTGAAAAGGGAAATGTAGTTTTTTTTCTTTTTTTTTTCACCTTGCGTGCTGCTAACTTTGTTCTTCATCTTATGGTCTCTTCTGCGCACATAGAACACAAACGCAGACACAATCATTAAAACAGAAAGTTAGTAACTCTTTTATTAACGACATACATCACTACAGGAAGCGTCTGTGATGTCTCTCTATTTTCTTATAACCTCACGAAAACGAAAGATATAGAGTAAATAATATCATTACAATCATTCGCTTTTGCGTGAGCGTTACTTAAAGTCATTTATTTTTAACGTGACCGGAATTGTCGTCTTGTCTTCTTCGTGTGAAACGACGACGCTTCCATCAGGAAACAAACGGCTCAAAAACACCGGTGGATTAACGACTGTGTCCGCCTCCCCCCAGAGCTCTAGAGTGCTTCAGTGACTGCGGCCGGAAGATGAAGGCCCGGTGGAACAGAATGGGGACCAGCCCCTGCCGGTTACCATACTTAGGGTACCAACTTACCGTGAGTGTTGCCCCGAGTCCCAGCGATGACAGCTCCTACACACCACGGAACTAAGTAAAGGTCAGTACGCATGCGCAGAACACAGCCAGTGAGAGCGACGCACACAGTAAGAAAGAAACAGAGTAGGTGTGTTAGACTATATTTACGACTATTTCACAGTCATATATTAAAGAGTTTGGGTCAACACAAAGTGACATTACACATATAAATTAAATTTATTTGTAATTCCCGAAAATGGTGGTTAAAATATGTTCAAAAGAATTCCTGTAATAATTAAGCACAACAATAATCAAGCTTGTACATTAGGTTAGCTAAAACATGTTTCCTGCGTCTCTCGAGGCTCCATCCTGTTTTTTATATCCATAAATTGTATTTTTTCTCTCTTGGTTTTTGAAATTTGTTCTACTCTGAACCCATTTTAAAAATTGATTTAAAAAAACACACAAAAGACCAAGCATCCGTGTAGAAAAAGTTGGAGGTTTATTTTACATGAATATCCAGAACTGATACTAATGAGATTATTAGTTTCAGGCATTATTATTGTTGGTTAGTGGTGGCCTAGTGGTTAGGGAGCTGGTCTGGGGTCAGGGGGATTCCATGTTCAAATCAACCAACTGCCAGGTTACCACCTAGATCCACTGAGAATGGCATCGTCCCCACTCACATCCAGAGGTCACATTTCTCTGTGTGCAGTGGTGTGGATCACAATGACAAAGAAGTTTGCTTTCCTCCCTTTCATTATTTTAACTTTTATTCATAACCAGGGGGCAGTGGTGACTTGGTGGTTAAGGAAGTAGACTTGGAGTGTTTTAGGTTTGGGTTCACTAGCTGCCAAGTTACCATTGACGGGAACTAAGCACACTCCCCACACAGGTCACTGCATGTTCAATGTAATGTTCACTTTGGTGATGGGTTAAAAACAGAGGTCAGATTTTGTTGTGTGGATTATGTGCTGCACAAGTAGTCCATTTTCCTTCCCCTAAAAAATATTTCTCAGCAGAACTACTTGGTAGCTATATTTTACATTAACGGTGCACACCTGCTTTCCATACACTCCTGGGAAGACTTTGTACTTGGCGCCTTCAAGCATCAGCCTGTTGCAGCACATCTGCTGCTAACACAGGAATTTCCCCAGTGTGTTCAATGCTTACCTTTGTCTACTTTTGCACTCCATTCTGCCCACTGCTGGAGCTTTCTTTCTTTTTTTTATCCCACTTTCACAAAAGAGACTGGTCAATTTACTTTTGATTTACTTTATCATCAGTCTAATAATAATAATAATAATAATAATAAAAAACTATGAGCATTTGTTAAATCTTGTTCTTATATTGTTAACATTATTGTGGATGTCGGCACACTCATTCAGAAAATCCTCCTGGTGGTTGAACTTGAAGGTATCATCACTCTAACAATTTGATCTTGCCTAGAAAGGGAATCCTGTAGTTCCACACCAAATACAGGGACTTTGCCTTACGGTCTATGTGCAACCAACTGTAAAACAAATCCATTTTGCAGCCCACTTCTACACTTCCTGCCCCACATAGCATTAACATCTTTGAGGCTAGACCTTGTCAGAAGCCCAGAGGCAAGTTCTCTTAATAAAGCTAACTGTGCCCTGGGAAGACCGTATAGAGGAGGCGAATGAACAATAGCAGTTCAAGTATATGGAGCTGGTGGAGCAATGCCATGAAAGGGGATGGAGAGCACAATGTGAGCCCAGTGAAGTGGAGTGCAGAGACTTTGCTGGCCGCACGTTTTGCAGTCTAAGCTGTCTCTGCATCACACGGGCTGCAAGAAGAAGGGCCATAAAATAAACACTAAGGAGGAGGCTTTTTGGTAAACGCCATTTGGAGGAGGGCATATGATGTTGAAAGACCTGAAACGCTGGATAATCTGAGGCACATCACTGAAGATATATCCCAGAGCATCCTCAAGACGCATCTTTCATCATAGTTTCCTTTCCTTAGTTCCATTACAACCATCCTTCTACTTACAGTCATGGAAAAAAAATGATTAGACCACTCTTTCTTTAATTTCTTGTCCATTTAAAAGTCTGCTTCCACTTAATCTACACTAATCTGGACAAATATAATAACAACAAAAAAGGCTCATAATTCAGTTTAATTTCAGAGCTGATTTCTGGCCATTATGCATGGTTTTATTGACAGTGACAAAAGTCTATTCCATTCCTACTTCACTAGCAATAACATTGTACTGACAAATACAGTGCTTTTGGTTTTGTGTTCATTGTTTCCCCCAGGTGATAAACCTTTAGTGGAACAAGGCATTAAGTTGTCTACGAAATTGTCTTGTCCCCCTAATGACCAATGTCCTCATTCCTGATCTTGTACATTCTTGTCCCTAAACAAAATCCTTGAACCTCACCTCACCTGTTCTTTATCCTTTGCTCTAATGAATACCTCCATCATTGGTCTTTTTGTAGCCACTGCTCATTCCCACTAAAGATCACAATGTCATCTGCAAACATTATAGTCCATGGAGACTCTTATCTGACCTCATCTGTCAATCTGCCTATCTCTGCCATTCTCAGAGTCAATCTTCGATGCAGTCCGACCTCCATCTAGTCCTCTGTCCTTTCTTCAGAACCCTTCACCACTGATGTACTATTCTAATATATTCCCTCCATCAATATCATATACTTCTTTTAAACCACATTTTCTCCCTTGTCAATCTGTCATAGGCCTTTTCTAAATCTACAAATTCACAATGCAGCTCCTTCTGAACCTCTCTGTACTTCTCCATCAGCATCTTCAAGGCAAGTACTGCATTTGTGGTACATTTTCTAGGCATAAAAATATATAGTTGTTTACATCCCACTGCAATACTTCTACTGGTATGGCATCAGGTCCAACTGACTTGTCACTGTTCATCCTCTTCTGGGCTGTACTAACTTCATATTTTCTTATCTGATCTACTTTACTCCCAATAGCTTCTGGCTTCTAAATTCCAATATATATTTCCTCATTCAACATCTTCTTAAAGTACTTTACACTTTCTCCCCACACTTTCCTTGCAAATATATTTCAATCTCTTACATATTTTAGCCTCACCTGCTGCATACCCTTCAGTTTCCACCCTAATTTTCTCTGTCTGTCCAACCTGTGCAACTGCACATCTTCATTTGTGTCTCATCCATCTACCTCTGTGTCTAATCTCATAACTCCTCATTTGACTTTTGTATGGATCCCCCTGAATTCCATTTCTGATCCCAAAACAAACCAAGTAAAGAGGTGGAACAGACACCTCACATAACTTAGTGGTTACCCAGGAAGTGCAGTCTTTCCACTGGGCCTAAACCCTGAGTAGACCCAAACTAAATTTAGACTGGTATTATATAGATTTCCATCTCTAGATGCCATCCTTAACCAGTGGGTGATGAAGCATCTATTTTTTGTTTCACACAGGATCTCATGACTGCAGCTTGATAATTTGCCCTCTCACTGCTGACGGACTGCATCACATTAAAGGGAAATAGACAAATCTAGGAAAAATGATACCATTCAGAAACCTATTTGATATTTTCAGCAGCCAGCAGCTTTCTCACAAGGTAGAGATGCAGCTTTATTTTGCCTTAACATCAATTGCCTTAACATCAAAGGCATTTGTGGAGTCTAACCCAGATAATGTTTGTGTAGATACAACAAAGGCCATACTTAGGTACTCTAACTCCCACAATTTCTCTGCTTCCATATGTCATATACAGTGACCTACCAACCTTTAAATATGGAGTCTAACCAAAAGGTCTGCACAGGAATATCTGCGTGAGACACCTGATGAAAAGAGAAAACTGCCCCGCCCACTGCCTCTCCCCTCCCACCCCCCCAAAGAAAGAAGAACTAACTGTTGTATCCACAATGAATAGATCATCAGTGGCATCATTTTTCTTATTGTAAACTGTTGTCTGTATCACTCTCTGCCGCAACTATAAATAACAGCATTTGTCTATAAAATAGTTCTAGGTACATCTTTGCATAACATCGTATCCTTGTTAACATAAAGAAACAAAAAAGAGGTATAGTTCAACTTACAAGGATGTGCAATTACAATTTATTGTAGTACGGTGGAAAAAAAGCATGTTCCCCAGGGTCACAAGTATCCCCTTTAGCATTGCACCGCAAGACAACTCTCATGACTTGTGTCTTTTTGTCGTCGTTGCATATTTAATTTACTGCTTGAGCGACACCAAGGCTGACCTTAAAATTTTATGCCAGGCTGAAAGTAGATCCAGCATAGTAACAGTAAATACCAGTGTAAGACAAATTATAGATTCCAGCTGGATTTTCAGTGTATACAACATTCTAGATAGAGTGACAGACAGCCATGATGAGTAAAGTCAGGCAAACAAACCTTTAAAATCTAACTAGAAAAAGTCCCTTTCAGAATGTGTCATTAAGCTGCAGACAGCTGTAAAGGCTGACAAGAAGGCAGCTGAGAAGCAAATCCTCAGATCCTCAAGTATTGCCAGGACGAGGAAAGAGCCAAAGCAACACCTGCCCATGTAACTCAATTATTAGAGGAAAAGAAAATCAAAACAGGAATACTCGTCACAGACACTGAAAATGATTATGATCTGGAAACAGATTACCGTAAATCGCTGCAAAGTAAATCCACTAGATAGAAATGTTGGAGTCACAACTGGTTTATGTAAAACCAAAACATTTGACATGCCTATGTCCACGTATTACGACATCTCCGATTCATCAATAGATAAATGGTATATTTTCTAAACCCCACAACATGGGAAAAGCTTAGATTGATCTGGAACACAGTAGTGTTCAGGGTACTTGAAAGAAGGGAATGAGCTCACATTGATGAGACCTTTGCAATGTTGTGTGAACTACAAATCAAACAAAACCAGTATGAATCCTACAGGATAATAAAGACAGCTTGCAATCCTTACTTCTAGGTAAAAGTGCCCGATGGAGGAAAATAGAGGTTTCAAATCCCTATTTTTACACAACATTTACCCAAATATGAATATTCAAATCACATTGGTGTTTTTACAAGAATATCATTCCATGGAAGAATTAGGTAGCTAGCCAAGATGATTTAGGAGACAGTCTTCACCTGCCATCACAATGAGGGAGGGACATATTTGACTTTGTCATTGTAGATTTTCATTTTTTCCTCAAAGAGTACCTTAGATTAGACTGGTAGCATTATTGTTTCTATTTCATTTGTCCACAACTTCCTTTTCTGGAAGTTTCAGTTTGTTTTTCATCTATTGAGCTGTAGGTTTGGATTTAAAGGATCTAGTAACTAGTGTGAGGGTCTATAAGGGCAGGGGCTATATCTATATATTCTTTTTTATTCTTTTTTTTTATGCATGCATGCTTGTTTATGAAGTGCCTTGAGATAACAGTTGTTATGATCTGGCACTATAAACAAATAAAAGTTGAAGTTAAAGTTTGTGGCACAGCCATGTCAAGTGCTGACGTATGTTTACTGAAATAGTTATGAATAATAAGATTGCAGATACAACAAAAGCTGAGGAGCTATATCAAATCTCAGTAGAATTGAACACTGTAAGGTTGATCAGTGTCATCACAGTCACCAGAGTATTTGTAATTAGTCTAATTCATGTCACCTGGTGCCCTTAGTATAAACACCACACTTTGTGGGATTATTAGCTTGTCTTGTTCTGCTCTCCTGCTGCTGTTGTAAAGCAGGTTTGGGTTGAAGACACCAAAGTATTTATTATGTTTTAGTGAGGAGTACATATAACTGGAGGAATATGCTAAAGTTTATGTTTTTGTCTATGCTGTCCATCTGCAAAATGTCCAAATGCTTCTTCTCTACCAGTTAAAAAAGTGACACAATCATTGATGGAAATGATTAACAGACATCTGCACTTCCTTCTGTAAGGTTTGCAAACTCATTTAAGTTTATCTCACATTCCCTTCTAAGCAATGCATTAGCAGGACAAAGCTTTTCTTGCCACTGCTGCGTGAAGACATTTCTATGCTAATCCATGAAAGAAAAATGACTGAATCACTTAATGTTTTTAACTATACACAGACACCATTTTCATTCAATTCGTAATCGAATACCGAAGTAGGAAATTCGGGATTCGATCCCGTATTAACTAATCCGCATTGTTTTCACTTTGTATTCACATTCAGTTTAATTTGGTATTCGCTGCGCATTAGATACATTCTTTGCATTCACACACAATAAAGGAGCGAATGCGCATTAGTCTAACCATGGTCCAGTTTCAATTTGATCACGTGGTTATATAACGAGATCTCGTTAATATGCAGTTTTATGCGACATGGATTTTGTCAACAAACGCACGTGCAATTTTGAGGAAGAAATGGAGCAGGTTAAAGAAAGATCAAGGCGATGAAAGCGATAAGAAGGAGACACCAAGAACAAATGAAGAAGATAAGAAGAGAAAATATGAGGAAGTGTTTTGTAATCCTGTTCCCAATAATGCAGCAACATCTAGCGGTTGACAAGAACAGGAGCTGCTCCCGTAGCATTTTACGAGCTCGTTAAACTAATTCGGGTGTTGTTGTGTTCACACACCCGCGGGGAGCGACAACCGTTTTACTTTTTATTGCTTTACACCCGTATTAGTTAATTCAGTATCGAAACCCCCGACTAGCAGCGAATACCAAATTAAGTGCCAATGTGAAAACGGCATAAGACACTGCAGATGGTCTGGATTTTCTTCTCTCCTGCAACACTCACTTTTTCACTTTTCAAATGACAGATTATGGTATTTTTGGAGAAGTATAAAGTATATAAACCTTAACCTAGTTAAAACTGATGATTGAAATCTAGCTATTGAAATGCTATATAGTAAGCATGTCAGTGAAGGTTCTCAGTCATCCAGGTCATGGTATAAGGTTAAAGAGTTAAGTTAGGCAACTGGACATTATTTCTTTTCAAAAACGTTTCACCTCTCATCCAAGAGGCTTCTTCAGTTCTGTTAGTGGGGAGTAACAGAAGTTATGACATCTGTTACTCCCCACTAACATCCATTTTGTATGGGATTCCCATTTACAAGAGCTTTAACGAGAATGTTCTCTTGAGGATAAGGCGAAGTGCTTAAGGACTGATGATCCAGCAAATATGATCAGTGCAGCTAATATTTTGAAGGTGCAGAATGCTGCCTCCCTGGCACGTGTTAAACATGATTGTTAAAAAGTCCATGGATGCAACTCCAAAATTTAAGATCGAAATTGGAACGCATAGTGACCTAATTCAAATTTAACCCCTGGAAATGCTGCAATGCCTCAACAGCAAGATGCAATAGCAGCAGTGCTGCCATCAGCTGCAAATTAATTTAAATGTGCATCACAGTGCATGAAGATCCTTTACAGATTACAGCGCTGGAAATCTCATAGGAAAAGAGAGTGTCAGGTTCTAAAATAACATCACTAAAAATTGTGGAACTGCCAAGTCAGCAGTGCTCCAGTTAAAATCTAAGGCTCCAGAACACAACATGAATATAGTGTTGGGATAGAGCAAGAAAGAAAAGCACATGAACTCCATTCCCCTAGATGAGGAAATTTGTGTTATATATATACCCATAATACATACAGGGACATAAATAATACAATAGTCCGAAATGGTTCAAAGCCTTAACTAGCTTCATCGGACACCTCTACCCCAGGAACTATGGTGAAATGCACCGATGAGTTCCTTCTCTATCCACTTCTTTATCGGCAGCGACGTTTGGGATATAGAAGGCAGTTATTTCCTGGCAATCAAGGAATGACGCACAGAAACAGCACACATCATCCCGAATGCCAGACCAATAAAACTAGTCGGTGACACGGTCCAGTATTTTAGTCTCTAGGAATCTGTTCACCCTGTCCGACTTGTCCTTTCGAGGTGTTTATGCAGCCCCCTGCAGGGCAGGTGTAAGGGATGGAGGGCTGCACAGCTGTTCTCCATCAGGATATGGGTTTGTCTTAATTCTTCATCAATGGAGTCACAAACTGCTAATGGTCACATAATAATAACATTGCTTGTCTTTGGGGGAGTATTCCAAAGCCTAAACATTTTGGGACATCCTGGTAGCTCCCCTGCACTGCTGCTGGAAGTCCCTGAAGAGCAGTGTCAGAACGCCCACTCCCCTCCAGACAGCCACGCACCACTGTGGAGCCCCAGTCTGCACACGCTGAGCTTTGATCTGGTCCTGGTGTATGGGGATGACCTTCGCCATCAGCAGTGCTGCAATATGCCAGTCAGCCATTGTGTCCAGCTTAATGTTGGGTACCAATGTAACACGTGAGTCCTCAATGGACACAAACATACCAATACAGAGGTCAATTTATCTACTTGTATCTGTTTAAAATTAACAGTTCCACGTTTGGGCACTTTGGGTGACACGCACTGTCTAACCCCAACCAAGTTTACTTAACAAAATCAAAAAGCCAAAACAAGTTCCTAATGAATGAGCCGTGAGGAGCTCAGCTAATGGACCTTATCAGGAAAAAAACAATAAGACACCACTACATTCAAGACTATTCATTTATTCATTCATTTTCTTTTGCTTGTCTGTTGCCGGTGTTTCCTTCCTTTCTTTGTCCAGAGTAGCAAAAAAAGGTTATTTCTTTTACTTCAATTCTTCCAGCAACACAATAAAATAGATATAAACATCATGGATAAAGAAAATGCCATTACGAGAGCATAAAATTAAACATTAACCAACATAAAAATAAAATAAGAACAGAGTTTATGAAATTAAACAGATTTAACATCTTCCAGGGCACAAAAGCCAACAAGAAGGTGTGTGTTTTTAAAAAGGTATTTTTAAAAACATGTGTTGGAAACAACAAAATCATGTGCCACCTTGAGCTTCAGCTTCATTTTTGACCGAGCTTATCAGCTGACCTGACATATGCAGGTGGTTTTAGTGGGATATTAGATTGTAGTTACAACAGCAAGTTTAAAGATGTACTTTGTACAACCCGCAGGAAGGTGATAGAGGAATCACTACACCCTATGTACATGTTATTACTGTTATACAGGCAGCTAGTGACCAATGAATGATTGCTGTCTTAAAGTACAGTTGTGTAATTATTGGCTTTATTCAACTGCCCTAATTGAAAGACTGCATCTAAATGATTCTCCAGTTTTGTGCTGGATACATTCTGGCCCCATTTGAGCAGCTAACTATAGAGATCAGCTCGTCTGCTGCATCTGTACTAGATTTTTTTCCTATAATCATAGCACTAAATGGCGAAAAAGACATTGAAAGGGACTATGGAGAAACAATAAAAAGAACACTCACGGTTTGTCAGCACAGGCTTCTCTGAGATCAACATGGATCATCTGCATTTTGTTGTGACTGTACCTAATTCTTGTTATAAAAATCATCACTTGGTTGAGAAAGAGCCAGAAAATAAAAATGCACATTCTTTTTTTTTTACAACAGAAAACATTTAATTTTATTAACTTTTACCAGGCAAGTCGGTCTGTACATTATTATTTAATGTATGCAAAGTGGGGTCAGGTTTGGCATTTAATTTTTTAGTTGGTGCTACGTCACCAATTACCTTCCCCCTCCGTCATCAAAATGGTTGCCCCCGTGCTAGGAAAGGCTATTGATGTTCTCTCTGTCTTGTCCTTCTCTGAGTCCTCCTACTCCTCTGTTCTTTTTCCACTGTCTGTCAGAGATCAGCGGCTGAATTCAGGGTGAGTTTGACATACTTTTACTTTAATTAGATTTCTGATTGTAGCACATAGCTCAACAGTGTCATATTCCTTACTAGATGAAATCTTATCATCGTCATATTTAACTCACAGGACCTATTCAGTGCAAGGTGGAGGAGAAAGGGGCTAACATAGATTGTGTATGAGAATCTAAGCATGGCGTATATCACTGGACTTTGTTCTTAATAAGATGATAATAAACACGTCCACTGTAAGTTTTATTATATATATCAAACAGAACCAATTACTAACTATTTATTTTCTTCAAATAGTGAAATCTATAAAATTTTATTTGCCACTAATGATGCCAATTGTGTTAATATGTATTATTATTATTTATATTTTTGCATTTAAATGTTTATATTTACAGTCTGAAAAAAAATAATAACAAGGTCAGACTTCTATCGTGTGATTGGAAGAGAGCATCCATTTCCTCCTAATGGAAGCAGAGCACTGTGTTCCCCTGGGAATGAAAAACATTACCAGAGGTTCCCCATTACACACACGTGCATGCACACACACACAAATCAATACAGTAAAAGATGCTAACTTCCTCTCACGTCTAATCAATATTTAATCAACCACACATTAAAATCTCATTTTGACACATACAGAATATAAGATTTTTTTAAGATTTTTTTGGAGGAGGAGTTGAGCACAGTTGGGGCAGTGTATCGAAGTTCGGTCTGGGCACATCAACAACATCAGCACCAAAACACGTTTTTCCAAATTCCTCGGGTCTGTTTCTTGAGACTGACTTAGTGCTCAATCAGAGTGAATTAGCTCACCAGAGGTAACCTCGACTTTCTGGTTTGACGAAGGTGGTTGGACCAAGAAGCTTTGCTTGTTGCTGTGGACAAATATTCCATGAAACAAATCTGCTTTGTGGCAAGTTAGAGGTGCCATATGTCCAAGTTAGACAGTCAGTCGTTATCATGCTAACAGGGCGTGTCCTTTTGATGATGAATATCTCAACATCACAGCTCAGGAAGATTTTCACACCAGTAGAGAATTCTGAGATCCTGACTGGATATATAAGCACTCAGTGAAAGGTTTTTGTTTACGGATTTCTGGATTTCTTTAGTTTGTTTGTCAAACTCATCATAGTCGTGCTGTTCGTTTCCTTTACAACATTGAATGTGTCTAAAGCAACAGTGTGCCAGTGACTTCGTGCAATGTGAAGAAATGTGCAATTATGATTGAAATACAAAACGATCACGTACATCACTACGGTTACATATGACCAAAGTGCCTTTCTTTTTTTAATGCAAACCTCAACAGGCTGCGTCACATAGTTCCTCTGTAAAAGCTGATAAGGTGTCTTCATCCTTTACAACGGCGAAGACAATATTAACCTTACTTTACTCATTACTCATATACTAACCATCTCTTGGATGTCCTGGATGACTCCATCCTGAACTGCAAGACACTGAATATCACAAAGTTTAGCTTAATTAATAAATTCTAATTTATTAATTAAGTGAGTTTAAATGTTATTGCCTTTATAGAGCAGAGGCCACACTGAAATTATTCAGAAGTGTTTGTGCTTTATTTTGAAATTTGGTTTTGATCAGCTGCCGTGTCCCTTTTATACATGGAATACACATTGATTAAAATTTAAGCAAATAGATGGTCAGGTGTGTGTGCATAGGAGGTGCGAACAAAATCATAGTGACTAAAATAAAAAAAAAGAAAAGTGTTTAGTCTACTTTATTCTATTAACTTATTACATTTAAATAAATACATACATATTTCCCCCAGTGAGGAGTGTGTGAGGATGGTGCCTTGGTGTGAGGACCCCAGTAATAACTTTGCGGGTGGTGCACTCAAACCTGAAACTTTGCAGCCTCAAACCCACTTTTTTCACCACTAAGCCACCACTATCACTCTCAAAAATCAAAAACATAATTATAGATAACAAATATGTTGATAATATAAGATAATCGGGGCCATTGTTATTTAACACTTAATTTCAGATACAGGTATTAACTAATACCGATTTATGCAGGTGATTTCCCCTGGATCTTTGTGATGCCTGACTAAAGAAATATTATAATTATTAAAAAATACTAGTTCAACATAAATTTTAGAAAAGTGCATTTTTTGACATTTTGTCTGAAGCAGCCCTAAGCCTTTCTGTGCAGCATTTAAAGTAAACAAATGTTGCCTAGTGTTGGACAGAATAACTTGACAAAAATAATCATTAACATTACAAACTAGCTTGGCTAAACTCCAAACGTTTAGTGAATACAGCATCTTGAATGGGAGAGACCAGCTGGTTATCCAGGACAGTCCACTCCATGGTTTTTGTCTAACTGTTTTACTCTTGGGTGTTTTTTATCGTATTTAACGTTGACCCTTTGACAGACAGCTAGTTTCAGTGAGTCCATTTCTTGTTGTTTACTTTGCTGCATAAAAACGCTTCAGACATTTTGTGTAGCATAAAGCATTGTTGCCGTGCCTTCGATGTAATGACATCATTTATCATGCGCCGGTCAAAGTGGCAGGACCCTATGAGGGTGTCCAGTGTATTTGAGGTGACCCCGACTTTGCAGCATCGGATTTTGAATATCGCATCATATCCTTATACCCACCGAGATATAAGGATACGATGAGTCATGCAGCCCTTGTCAATATGTAAATCTGGCACATGGGACATTTAATCTTTTGGGTTGTTTTTAAGAGGGCTTCGTATGTTGGGAATATGTTGTCTCCTAGACCTTTCCATTCCTATGTAGTGGCTGTTTCGACTCTCCAAAGTGAAGGTCCATAAACTATTAACTACTATTAACTCGTCTCTGGTTCTGGTTGAACATCTTCCTACATGTCTTTGAAACCCATGTAAAGAGGAATGGTGTTGTTCCAATTCCTGTTGCCCTCCCTCTCTGATGGCCTCTTTCTGTTAATCTTTGAAAATGGCCACCTGAGATAACTACAGGTCTTGAGGGCTTTCCTGGTGTGTCCCTGTTTTTTGCATTCTGCCTGTTGGTGATGATGGTGTCTGTCTGTGATTGTCAGGTTCTGATGGCCTTTAATTTGTGCTCCAGTGGAGCAAGTGAATCATGTGCATGGGAACGTCACTCCTGGTCCTGTTCTGTCAAAATCTGGGTTGTGAAAATACATTTGTGTCTAGGAAAGACCCTCACGCAACAGAGAAGGTGATCTAAGACATGACCTCACCTACTGGAAAATTAATGTCCAGTTACCTAACCAATCTTTCAACTTTACCTACATTTACTTATGGTACTTTAAATGTATTAAGAGATGATTAAATGAAGTGGACCCCAGTGGTACAGAGGGTAAAGTTGGTCCAAAAGGGTTCACATCAATGTGTTCAACTACGTCCCAAGGAGGCTGAATGTTCATAAAGGGGTCTTAGATTTTCTGAAAGCCCTCATTATAACACATTATGGGGCTTTTCAGGAATGCATTAAGGCACAAACACATTTATCCCGCACCTAAGTGATGAGGACTCAGATTGGATTTTTTCTTTTTTTTTAATAAGTGCTGACAATAAAGAATCTTTTATAGTTGTTTTTGGATCCTGGTCAATTCTTTATTTTATCTCTTTTGGGGAATATATATCTTTTAATTTTGTGTAACTTTATGTTGTTTGATTTATGGAAATTATGCAGTATATTCGGCCTATTTCTGAGGGTAATACCTTTTTATTTGGTAAAAATGAACAAGTGAAAAATGTATATCCATTTATCACTATCAAGTTGTAAAAAAAATGGCTACTTTTGATTTTTAAATCAAATTTTCACAACACCTGTCAGCAAGTCAGGAAAATACTTGAGAGAAACTATGTTTAAAGTCTGTTAATATCAGGCAACTTCAGCTGCATCCCTACAAGATGCTGTCATCTACAACCACTACAACTGTTCCCAACTCACTCGATACCCCACATTATTTATCCCTTACAGTCACCTGTACATACCCCACGTTGCCATGGAAACCTACTGGACAGAGGTGCAGAGTATTGAGGAAGAGCGAGAAGAAGAGGAGGAAAGTAAAAGTGTAGATGGTGAGAAAGAGCTCAAAAATGGAGAGTGTGTGTGTTTGTAGCATAACTTTTCACGTTTTCATTCGCATGCAGAGGTGGAGATGGAGGAGGTCTGGTTGATGGGGGCGGGGTTGTCCTCACTAGTGAATGGCTCCTTTGAGGAGGACGCATCCATGACAACGGAGGCGCTGTTGTCCACTCTAACTCGCCAGCAGGCAGCAACAGTAAAGAATAGGCTCGATAACTACAATGAGACGCTAAGGAAAAAAAATAGGCAGCCAATCAAAGACGTCAGAGACATTTTTACACAGGTGAGAGAGCAATAAAAAGTAAATACAAGAGGAAGACGGAAAGAGAATGGAAGGAAAAAGCTGACTTGATGACTTGAAGTTGTTTGGTTCAGTCCAGGGATGACCCAACAGAACGATGCTCCTCTCCTACCTCAGAGTACAGCCAGTCACCAACCAGATACCATGTGACGACAAAGACTATACGGCGGACAACACAGCGGGGTACCAGTTTTTCTGGCATCTTCTTCGAATGTCTTGAAATAATTTCATTGATTTGTTCTTCATCAATTCTTTATAGTTCGTCCATCCCTGCCGTCCTTGTTGTTTGATGATGGACTGATGGAACATGCAGATTCCGTGGCACTAAGTCCACTGCCTCCTCACACTCAGCCACAACCTGACACTCAGTCAAGACAAGCTGATTGGATGGTCAGAGACTCTTCCTACTCAGATGGTGTGGAAGAGCACAAACACAGTGGGGCCTGTTGGGACTGTCTGAATGTCCTGGGTGATGACAACATTGATGTGCCAGTGAGTGAAGATCTCTTCATGTCTTTGATTTAATGTAACCCTTATCAAACTGGAAATACTGTATGAAGCTTACATTTGATTGTGTTTGTGTGCGTACAGTTCGTACCTGTTGCGCCCTCACAGGGTCTCACCTGCACTGATGATCTCTCATCATGTGATCTCACTCAGCTCAGCTTTATCTCACACATTGAACTATCAACATTTCTATTTGCATTGGGAATTCAAAGCAAAGAGACACCCCAGCTGCGCCACAGGAGCCAAGGTAAAAACTCTGTTGTCGCAGATATCTATTGCAGATGTCCTAATCATTGATGACCCAAATGCTCAGGTTCAGTATCAGTCTGACGACAAAATTAAAGGATTTAATATTGAGAGGAACAACTAGTACCTCTGATCTGATACCTAAGTCTAAATACCAGGGAGTTCAGAAGCCAATATGGTCAAAACACCTAATTTCCACAAGATTTCTCCCTCACCTCTTCTTAAAAATTAAAATAATTATGGGTGATTTTTCTTTCTTTATCTGGATTAGTCATTGTATAAGTTACTGGTGTAAGTAGTTTTAATAGAACCCCTTATGCAATCCTTTTTGAATAGTTATTTAATAAAATGAGCTGTAATGCCGCCATCTAGTGCCCTACACTTGATTTTCCACAAAACTATTTTAAAGATACATCATTTGGCACAACTTAGGCACTGTTACTGGGTTTTCATCGTTCAGGCAATTCTTACAGATATTACATAATTATGCCAATAGCGGGCTAACAATTGTTGAGTAAAAATTTTGAAATTCTCCCAAAATACTTCACTTAACATACAGGGAGAGAGACACTTTTGGCTAAACAATGGCAGGAGTCTGCATGTTGGAGTTGAAATGAGGATTTGTATCCCAGTCGGCAGATAGTCCAAACTAGAGTACAAGACATAATGCTAATGCAACTGATTTAGCCCAGCTCTACCACACCGTTGGAAACATTTTTTAAAAAATAAATAAATGAACGCTTATTCTAGCAAAATTAAATGGAATTAACAACCCAAGAATACTAATATGTAAAACGTATTTTTTTCTCTGGCACGCCAGCTTAAATCCTTTTTAAAGAGGTTTATTTTCACAAAGTAGGGCAACCCGCCCCAACAATTACTGCATTTCAGCTAGGAATACTTTGCTTCAAAACCGTGTTATTACTGTAGTATAGTTGTTTGTCATCTTTGAATCTCTCCATTTCCTGTCTCATCCCCTAAGACACTGGTGTTTTTGGGGTTCCCCTGAAGGTTCTGTTAGAAAATGACAGGAAGAAATTCCCTGAAGTTAAGGTTCCTGTTGTTTTTCAAAAGGTAATATACTTGTCCATCCATTGGCATTAGTTCCTCTCCATTTTAAATGTGTCTAATCTTTTAATCTAAACTGAAATTTCTTCATTGTGTCCGTTTCCTCGTGTGTGTCTGCATGCGTGCCAAGTACAGTTGCTGTGTATTGTGGAGCAGACGGGTCTACACACTGAGGGTATTCTCAGAGTATCAGGCTCAGCAGCGAGAGTCAAGGTACGTTTCTCTTCTCTTTTCTGGTTTTAATTCTTTGAGTGCGGGTTAAGGGTGGTGATATTTATTGCCTTTTTTGTGAGCACCGGAAAAAAAAGTATACCACTGTGGTAAAAAAACAAACATTGAAACATTACATCTGACATTGCTCAAGTGCCTTAGTCTTCCTTGAAAGTGCAATGCTTGTAACTGATAGTGATGTAGATAATGAAGTGTTTAAATCCTAAGCACTTAGTATAAATTCTAAGGCAACCAAATCAGATGCATCAGGAGTTAATCAGGAATTTCAGCATGCCAACCCTTTCACTTTATCACTATAGATCACAGTCAAACCAACTCTTACTAACCTGATTCACTACTTGATGTGCAGTAGATCCAGCAATGCTATCTCCATGTAATAGGAAGCAAAGTTCTGAGATAGTTGGGGAAAAGCACCAAGAGCTAATGCAAAAATAAGCTACCTAGGAACAAAGTTTAAAGTGAATCCAGTTTCTCTTGACAGGATAATAACTGGACAGTTCCACTAAATTCAGATTAACATTATCTAATGCACAATATGATAAAAATATGCACATGAGACATCTGAGATGACTGTATCCACGTAGGCCAGCAGCTTAGAAACATTGGAAGCATCATTCTGAAGTAATGGTGTTCTAAGATTTTTATTATTTTATTTATTGAGCACATTTCATAGAAACATGTAGCTCAATGTGCTTGAACAAAGAAACACATTTAGAGCAGAAGTACAAAGAAGACAAGATACATGGGGGGCCAACTGGGGTGAGGAAAATCCCCCTCGTAGGAAGAAACCACAGGCAGATCCAACGGCCGCCAGATCCAAAGACAGCTTTCCTGATTCTCTTGGGTAGAGGGTCTGGGGTTGGCAGCAGGTTGGCTACTCCAGATCTGAGATCTGAGAAAGTAAAAGAGATATAGGAAGGGGCAAGACCATTTAAAGCTTTAAAAACTAGCAGCAGGATTTTAAAACCAATTATTTGGTAAACTGGCAGCCAGAGGAGCTCTACCAGAATAGGGGTTATGTGTTCCCTTTTCTTGGTCCCTGATGGAATTCTAGCAGCTGAATTTTGAATAAGCTGCTCTTTCATTATCAACTTTTTTTGTTTGCCTGAAAAAAGGTGCATTGCAATAGTCCAGTCTACTGGACAAATTTATCCACTAGTTTTTATGCATCTTGCCAATTAATAATAAAGTTACAGACTTTTGCTATAATTCCAAGGAGGAAGTAAGCTGTTTTGGTAATTTTATTTACGTGTGTTTATAACCTTAGCTCTCAGTCAAGGACCTGAGATCTAAGGTTTTTAGCTCCGATGCTAACAAAAAATGTCTACCAGTAATATACGAATCCTACACTGGATTTGAGACGGGTAATAAGTATACAACGGTAAACTGTGTTGTATGCAGCTAATTATCTTGGTCAATGCGGTCTCAGTACCGTGGTTAGTTCTAAAGCCAGATTGGAATTTTTCCAAGTACCATTTTCGACAAGAAACTGGTTTCTTGCTGCTTGAAGACAACTTTTTCCAGTATCTTGCTTACAAATGAGAGGTTGTAGGTGGCTCTGTAGTTATTTAGTAAGCTTTGAAACTTGTTTTTTGAGCAGGGGGTTCACAACTGCTGTTTTGAAGGCGCATGGAAAAACGTCATTGACTAGAGAGGTGTTAATGATTTGAAGTAGCGGTTTACAAAGGTGGTTAAAGATATTTTTAAATAGGGAGGTTGGAATGGGGTTTAGGCTTCAGGTTGACTGACTGCTTTGCGTGAAATCTTGAGGTCAAGCTCTATGACGGGATAAAAATTTTGGAGGGTTAATGTTAGGGATGTCCGATAAAACATTTAACACCGATATCAACACTTAATTCCTGAAACCGATATGAACTGATACCGATAAAGGCAGCTAATTAGTGTGACAGACGAAAGGCATTCTATAAATAACTGTGTACAAAATAAACAAACCTCCAAGTTATAGAAAAATGGCACTTTTATTTTTTTACCGTTTAGTCTGAAACAGTCCTATCATTCTTTATGCAGCATTTAATGTAAACAAGAAATGTCTAGTGTTGGACAAAATAACTTTCCAAAAACATTGATTAACATTATAAACCGGGCTCATTCAGCCTCACAACAATAGTCAATATAAATGGGCACAGATAGAAACAGCTGCAGTATAAGAGAAAAATAGTCCTCTATAATGAGAGAAAAAAACATTTCAGCACCGTCACAATGTAAACGACTTTTTTCTTTGATGACAAGAATGAAGATGATGGTGCCGCTCCTGGTATCTCGCCTGAATATGTCGGTCAATGTGACCAATCTATTAGCCCGTCTAAAATCATTGGGAGATCATGGGAAATTAGCTCATCCTTAATGTCAAAGTTGAGTCATCAGAGAAATGCATCAAACAGGGCTGCCACAATCCACTCACTCTGCCTGGCCCTAATGTAAAAGTCTTTTGAATAATCCAGACCAAAACCAAAACATCCAGCAATCCACCAACCATGTCCTGGAGGCAGGAGCCCAAAGTCCTCTGAAGACATTTAGGGAACACCCTTGGTGCTAGTGATAGGCCAGAGGGGGGAAATTGATAGTTTTTTTCCCCATGAACGAAAAATGAACACCTGTGCATTTGGTAACGGGCACATGAAAATAAGCGTCCTTGAGGTCTATGGTCACAAACCAATCTTAGTTTGTCACTGCTTGCAACACATCCAATGATCCAAGCATTCAAAACAGCACCTTTGAACCAGTTCAGCCTTCTTAAATCCAGAATTGGCTTGAATTTGCCTTCTTTCTTCAGCACAAGAAAATAAACTGAAAAGAACCCTCCTGGGCAAACAACGGGGTCGACCACCTCTATCGCACCCTTGTTTAATAACTGAATTTCTCTTGCCAAGGCTTCTGCCTTCCTTAAATCCCCATGACAGTTGGTCGTACTCCTGAGTACATTGGTGGCCTATCAATATTTCCGTCTGTGTCCTCCTGTAGGGTGGGTGGGGTGACAAAGGCAGTGAAGAGCCCCGCCTGTTGGGAAGGACCGACTTGTCAGGAATAAACCGGGATGCCGGGACGAACCCACCAGTTAAAAGGGATGGGAGCATGGTTGTAGTAGCGCACCACCATGCCTGGCAACAGCAGTTGCATAGCTGGGCAGCAGATGAAAACAATGGGAGGACCGTGGCAGCAGGGTTGTATGGAGCTCTGAAAACAGGCTTCACACCCACATGCTGGGAACGAGACTCAGTAACAGACATACATCTGTCCAAGGCCTCCTGCACTGCTGGTCGAAAGACCTGCCCAGGCACCAGAGGAAGTTGCCTCAAATTGTTCCAACAAACTTCAGGGAGGGGGGACTGGGCAAGCCACAATGTCGCCACGCCTGCACCAATGTGCCCAAAGTAGTGCCACATTGGTTGGCAATGATGCCCATAGCTTGCATTGGGAGCTCCAGCACCTCAGACTCCAGTTGGTCTGATGATGTATTAAAAGATGAGTGCAGCATCACTAACATGTGTGCTATGAATTAGAAACACTGCCCATAAATGCAGTGCTAACATGCGAGACAATTAGTCAAGGCGGAGGCCCTACAGCTGAGGCAACGACATATGTAAAATCACTACACTGAGTTGTAGGCTATGCAGGGCGAAGGAACACGATCCCTGAGCCAGTAGGAGGCAGCAAAGTATCCAACTGCAAAACAAGCCAGCTGACCATTAAATGTGGACTTCACTGAACCGATAACTGATGCAAAATCATCAGTGCATTCAGAAACATCACTGTCTTGTTGCACGTCACCTGATTGTAGTAATCGAGAGGACACCTCTTTTAAAGAGCGTGTCTGAGGCAGCCACAGACATCACATCGTCCTGATCAAGAGGCTGAAAATGTGAGGCAGAGAGTAACACCGAAGCCAGGATCTACCCCGGAGGTACTGCCCCCCCGTCAGGATTCATGTCCCTTTTCCACATTTGTTTGATGATGCGCAAGATGTCCTGCTGTCTCTTGACTTCTTGGGTTTGCTCAAGGCTCTCTAAAAGTCAATTGTAAAGACCTGATACATACCTCTATACATCATATTAGTAAAATAGTATATCAGGCAAGACCTAACAAAAATAAACATGACCCACCTCTGTACAACTCCATTCATCCTTTTGTTTGGGGATGATAGGGTGAGCAGAGGCTTCTGTGAATGCCCAGCTCCTCACAGACTTTGTCTACATTCATAATGGAACAAGTGTTATATGATAGTGATTGCATAATTATAACACTCACAACATTTTAACGCCTAATAAAAAAAACCATTAACTTGTGTAAAAAAATATTTCTTTTAATAAGGAAAGTTGAAAATGTATTGTCTAATACATCATCAACATGTAGATGCATTCAGCCATAAACCAAGGTACTTAAGGAATTGACAAATTCTCTCCCGTGGTCTGTGAGGATCTTTTTGGGGGCTTCAAATTTGTGCACAAATTTGGCAATGCACATTGTGACTTCACTTGCCAAATTTGTCCACAAAGTGTATGCCTGTTTATATTAATCCACAGGGACACCTATATATATATTTGTGTCCTTCTCTGGTTTTGGCAAGTGGTCTAATGAGGTCCACCCCAATGAGTCCATGGGGTGGGCTGAGAAACCTCCAAGTGAAAAAAAAATAAGTCAAAAACTCCACCACAAAGAGCTTAATGTATGCAGCCTGGTGTACATGTACACATGTAACACCTTACTAATATTTTATGATCCATACATCATCATCTATGGTACTACTTACTTTTAAATTTATATATATTTATATAATATATTAAATTTATAAATATATATACACACACACTATATACACCACAGTACTATATACTGTCTCAATGATAATACCTCTATGGGACTGAACTCTGTGCCCCTTTTGTGGGATAACCCAGTGATCTGATGAAGACATGTTATGTTAACATAGGACATTATACACAGGTTTATTCTAAGTGATAGTTGATATCACTCGCAGTACGTTATCAATCATCAATACAGAGAAATAACAGCTTGACTTTACTGGAGAATAATTCAAGATAGTTTGTATATGATGCTGACCTACTCAATTATCAATGTCTACTGACATCCCTGGCCAGTAAAAGCGGCGGGAGATATGTCGATGCAGGTTCTCAGTCATCCAGGTCATGGTCAAGGTAAAAGGGTTTAGTTAGGCAACTGGACATTCAGTTTTTTGGAAAACGTTTCACCTCTCATCCAAGAGGCTTCTTCAGTTCTAACTTTTAATGGGGAGCAACAGAAGTTATGTCCTATGAGTGGGGAGGAAGGGGTGTTTCAAGTTCCTCCTGTTGGGTGGACCTGGGGACACCTGTGAAGTGTGATACCAGTCGTTGGGTGGATATTGATGGGTCCTTACCATCATTGTTGGAGTGGTTTTGGTCAAACGGCTCGTTAATATGCAGAACTGGTTGATGAGAGTGGAATGTTTTGGATATTGTTCCCAACAGGGCTTTGTAGGTGGGTGAGAGGTTATGTCTCAAACCACCACCTCTGTTGAGGGATGGTTTTTCCAGGTTGACAAAAATGGCTTCTTCAACACCTCTCTCAAACCATCTGTCTTCTCTGGCCAAGATTTGAACATCTTGGTCCATAAAAGAGTGGTTGGTAGCCTTTAGGTGTAAGTGAACGGCTGAGTCCTGACCTGAGGTGTTGGCCCTTCTATGTTGGGCCATGCGTCTGTGTAATGGCTGCTTGGTCTCTCCAATGTGGAGGTCCACACACTCCTCGCTGCATTGAATGGCATAAACCACGTTGTCCAGCTTGTATCTTGGGATCTTGTCTTTGGGATGAACCAGTTTCTGTCTTAGGGAGTTGCCGGTTTTGAAATGCGTACTGATCTGATACTGGTTAAAAATTCGTCCGAGTTTCTCGGAGACCCCAGCGACGTACGGAATTACGACACTATCCTTCCTGTTGTCCTCCCTGTAGGCATTTCCTTAGTGGTTTTAAGGAAGGCCCATTTGGGATAACCACAGTTCTTAAGGGATGTCTTGACGTGTGCTTGTTCCCTCATCTTACCTCTATTTGTGGTGGGGATGGTGTCTGCCCGTGACTGGAGAGTTCGGATGACCCCAGTTTGTGTTCAAGTGGGTGGTGAGAGTCAAAACAGAGGTACTGGTCAGTGTGAGTTGGTTTCCTGTAAACCTCATGTTGAGATGTCTGTCGTCTTCTAATTGATGTGAACTCCACAGTCCAAAAAAACAAGGCTGTTGTCTTTAGCATCTTCTCTGGTGAACTTGTTCTTGTCCACTGAGTTGATGTGGTCAGTGAAGCTGTCAATCTGCTGGACTTTGATTTTGATCTACATAGCGAAACCAATGACTTGGAGTTGTTCCCATGTATGAGACCAGAGCCTGTGTTTCCACATTCACCATGTACAGGTTTGCCACTATTAGAGACACCGGGGAGCCCATAGCACAACCACATTTCTGTCTGTAAAATTAGTCATTAAACTGGAAATATGTAGTGGTGGGGCAGAAATCTAGGAGGGTGCAGATGTGGTCTACTGTCAATTTTGGTCCTTTCTGACAGTGTTCGGTCTTGCAGAAGGCATAACCTAACTGTGGTCGGGATGCATGTGAAAAGTGAAGTGGTATCTTAGTGACATAAAATACCATGGTCTCATCAGCATCCAATTTGATGTTTCTCCTTGATGACATCCAATTTGATGTTTCTTACCTTGTTTGCGAATTCATGCGAGTTGTTGATGTGATGTGGTGAATTTCCAACCAGAGGTGCTAGGATGGTGGTGAGATGTTTAGTGATATTGTAGCTGACTGAGTTGATGCTGCTGATGATTGGTCTGAGTGGAGCGCCCTCTTTATGGATTTTGGGGAGACCATAGATGCGTGGGATGGCCTCCCCCGGGTAAAGTCGGCGGTAGAGTGGTCGGTCAATGGCTTGCTCTTTTTCCAGCTGCTGGAGACAGCTGATGGCCTTATTTTTGGAACTGTTAGTTGGATCTCTTTTCAAGGATTCGTATGTATCCTGGCGAGAGATAGCATCTCTGGTCTTTGTTTTGCCACAGTGGGCCCCAGTTGAAATTGCATGATAGTCAAGAAAGGTCTTGTCCGCTTCTTCAGTGTCAAAAGACCACTTTGGTCTTAATGGTGTTCATTGTTCTTTGCAGCGCAAGTAAAACAGCTCTCCTCCTGAATAGATTAAAAAGGTCATTAAAAACTTTGAAAGAAGGCTTGCTTGTTACAGCCATCTATAGCCACACCTGTCACACCTGTGGAACTATGAGTGAGTGGAGACCCAAATGCAGAACCTCTGGAGGCCAGCTTACATTCACCATTTCATCACATTTCATCTGTATTTACAGATATCATTTCATCAGATTTCATTTATTGTCTTAACATATTGATCCTTTCAATTTCATTTATTATATATCTATAAATTGAGCTCTTCTACACAATGTGACACCATGTCACTCAATAGGATGCACTACTTTTGGCACTGTCTAATGCTCACTGTTTTTAAACATTTTTTAAATGTTTCTTTGAGTGTTATGTGAGTGGTGATCACTCGGCTTCAAACCAAATCCACGGGGTACCAGTACAAGTAATCTAATCTAAACAAGGATTAGACAAGCCATGAAAAGAAAACAGAACCATGATATCTGTGCCATAAAATCTCCAATTTCAATCTATCCATCTTGACTTTTGCGCAATTGGATTCTTATTAATGTCATACTAGCCTGTAGTGTAATTGAAAAATTTTAAATGTTATTGTTAAACATGGTTTATTAGCGCTCTTTATTTTGACAAGGGGTCTATAAATAAGTGTATGCAGTTCCATATAGATGTAGTGTGGTTTGTAATGGCTCTGTTGAGTAGTCAGGCTCATGTTTGAATAAAAAGTGTTGTCAAGTAATGCGGAAGTCAGAAACCTCACCAGTCAGTAGGTTTAAAAATATACATATTTTACCAATTCTTTGACTTAATGTCAATACATATTTCAACACCTCCTATAAACATGAGGCAATACTTTATTCCTAGGTAACCAATATAATTTTAATAAAGTCATCTCACCTTGCACTTCATATAACTCTGATTTACGCCAAAGTTGGCATTTCTCTGGCTTCTTGATGTTTGCGGGATATTTTTGTACCTTACTATGTCTCCATATTGTATTGGATCCATATTGCAAGATGAGCTAGATTGAAAAAAAAAAATGAAGAAAAGGATGAAGACAAGCACCCGCAATTTGGATAAAAGGTGAACGTGTATATTTTAAAGCTGAAAATTGTTTTGATTGATGATGTTGGAAACTAGCCAAGAATGTAATGTAAATGATAATGTGTTGTAACATTTGTTTCTAGAAGTGATAGATTTCCAAAATGTTAAAATTATGGACGGAGAGATGGTATTATTAAAAGAATAATGCCCCTCTATAGTCCATTATGTTTATTGCATATATATCTAATATCAGTCATTCTATGTCATAACATCCATTGTGTGTATTTATGCTATTTATCTACAGTCCATCTATTATACCAAATAATTGTACTACATGGATATTTTCCTTTGATGTAAATGTTTGGAGTAGCTATGTGTATATGCAGTACACCTCTATATACTACGTAGGCATAGACATAGACGCAATATTGGCCGCTTCCGCCCATGGGAGCAGTGTCCCATAGACACATATACATCTACTCACCTGGTCTATGGAGGTGTTACTTCAAATGTGTGAACTGTGATGTAGGCTGATTTGATTGGAGTTCAGGTAGTGGGTATAACTCTGATCTTAGCTACATGGCAGACACAACACAGAAGAAACTTACTGTACAGCGTTTCTCATTTAAAAATCAAAGGTTTGGACATCACTTGTTTTTTTCAAGAAGAGGATAAAAGCAACGTGATTTGCCCACTATATAGAACGACAATGGGATGCACTTGAGGTACAACAAACCTTGTATGTACAACAAACCTTAGGTATGTATTTCACAAAGTAAGAGTGTCATCTGATCCTGATATACTTGTTAATGGAGATAAAATCCAAATTGTTAATCAGTACAAATATCTTGGGTTAATTAGATTCACCACTCTCCTTTAAAGGCCATATTGAAAAATTGTGTAAAAAAAAAAACACTTAAATCTTGCAAACGTTTATATAATCCGAAAGGAGATGCCAGATGAAGCTGAAACAAAAATTGTCTTATTTGTATAAAAAGTCTCTGCATATGGATTTCATATTGTATATGTATTGTGTGCTTCTTGCTTTTTACATTGTGGCTAGGGGACTACGGATGAAAACTAGCCTTTGGCTAATTTTTTCTTATTTCACCATGTGTTTATGAAATTCAATTTTCCCCTTTTAAATAAACTAAACTAAAAAAAAGACTGGTAGCTGTACAGTGATGTTAAAAGCGCAGTTGCAATTTTTTATTCAAGATTAAAAAAAAACTATTCGAACTGAACCGAATCTGATCGAACTTAATTGATCGTTTAATATTTTTATGAATTGTTCCTGAATCAGATGGTTATGTGAGTGAAGATTCACACCTTATACCACATTATATACATATCTTAGATGCATATAAGGAAAATCTCTCAGCTCACAGCAGACAGACTGCTTGGGGGGAGGAAAAATGTTAACTTGAACGCATAACATTTTTCTATGCGATTTTATTTTTCACATTAATTAGTGAGTGACCAGCTGAAAGACTCTATTTGGAGAAAGGAGCTCTGCTTTGCAGAACTTCGAAGGTGAAGCCACATCAGAAACAGACATTTAGCGACTCGTATCCTTTTTTTTCATATATTAAACAAAGTCTGAGGAATATTGTAGCATAGCGTAGCAATGAAACTCAAGGGAGGGCGAATCCTGACGGGGGGCCGTATCTCGGCACGACACCTGCAGCCTGACAGTTTGACAAAGCTAACGGAAGCTGTCGTCCGTGAAAAACTTGGCAACCAAGATTCAGCGAACGTAACAGGGAAAAATGAAACTTACCTCCGTGATCGACAGCTCGTGCGGATCAGCATCCTGCTGAAATTCTCTTCAGTCAACACGGACTGCACCTACTCCACCCGGTAGGAACGATTCGATTCCCAACAAGAAGAAGACCAGAGTGACGTGAGGTGTGGTCTTAAATAGGCCGTCACCTCATACGTCACAATGTGACAACTTTTTTAATGTGATTCTCCACAACGTGTAGATGTAAGGACATTCAGCACCGCTCCCGGCCTTCTGGAACGAGGGAAATAAAACAGTGCCCCTTCTTGGCAACCACTGCTACTATTTTGTAGCGGCTAAGGATCTACTTTTGGAGATCTACTGGTGGATCCCAATCCATCTATTGGGCACGCCTGGTCTAGAACATAATTGCTATCAGAGCACTCTCCTCAGCAGACAGCTGGGGATTGTATTAAGCTCCCCAAGTTCTTTGACATGTTCTCCCCATTACCTGACATGTTTTTGTAGGTCTTCTGGGGATCTGATCAGTGGTCGCAAAGAGGCATAAATAAAAACAAGGATCCCATTATTGCTAGCTCTTACTTCTGTAGCACATGTCCAACAACAACTCTTCTCCCAGGTGAAGGCTGGGTGGTTGCCCACATCCTGGGTAGGTGGAGAGGGGTTCAGTAAGAGGGTACAATGGCCAGGATGATGCAATCCTCAACAAGAAACCAACACAACCTGGTGTGAAATATACCTAAAATATAACCATTTCTGTTGCCCAGGCTAGTAGGAAAGCACAGGAGCATAACGCATAAAATTGGACATTGTCCTGAAAAAAGGGACTTACTGCAGTACCTGTGGCAAAGAAGGAAAAAGAGTTGGGAAGAAATTAGCTCCCTGATGCAGGGTCTCACCTGACACAATGAAGAATAATAACGACAAACTGTAATAACTAAGTCTCTCACTTGTCGCATGTATTGAAGATTAAGATTCTTATATTTTTGTCATTCTGACATTGTGATCCACACCAAAGCACACACATCCATTACCAAATTAAGAGGTGGGCAGCATTGAGCGCCCAGGAGCAGTGAGTGAGGACGATACCATGCTCAGGGCACCTCAGCGGTAACTTGACAGTAGGAGGATTCAAGGTCCAAGGAGGTCCTTGCAGTCTGCTTCGTTAACCACTAGGACACCAACTGCCCAGGCCACCAGGCCATATATAGGCCTGGTTGCCATATATGCTCATGTACCAAACAAGCATAAAACACCTTTGAGTAGAGGTTTTTTGGCTAAAGTTGCTGACTTGGATCTTCAGGGTCTCAAGTCTCAGTTCTGAAGCTGCTGGGTAAAAGCAGAGGTTACATTCTGTTGTGTGCAGTGTTGAGCTGTGCTACAATAACAAGTACTCTTTCTTTTATTTATTATTTTCTACTTTCTTTTACTTCTGCTCCTGGATACAGTCAAAGTAGTTGTTTGCATACTTGGCCTACATTCTCACCCTGTCAGTATTTTTGCTGCTTTTTTTGTTATCCTTAATCCATCTCTTAACAGTGTTTGTGTGTCTGTTTTTCTGTAGCACTTACGTAAAGAGATAGACAGGACTTGTGGAAACATAGACTGGTCGTCCATCACACACGTGGAGGCTGGAGCCCTGCTCAAACTTTTCATCAGAGAACTGCCGACCCATTTGCTTATTCACAGTCACCTAGGCAGCTATCAAGCAGTGCTGAGTACTAAAACAGTTCCACACATTTATTTTATGTAAGAAGTTTACGCAAAATTACTGTGATAAATTCAGAAATATCAAATCTTTGTTGACAGGAATTTCTTCAGTCATTCATCAGGTCCAGGCTCTACAGCTTCTCACACTTCTGCTTCCAGAGGAAAACCGAGAAATGCTTCGAGTAAAATGCTGTGCTCACACTCACATACAAATTTCCCTTAACCTTTCAAATACTGATTTACCTAATTCAAAATCTAAATTTGATTCTTACTGTAAATGTCAACCTATAGCCTCGACAAAACAGCTTTAGTTTAGGTGTGCCTTGAATCTTGCTTGACAATCAACAAAAATACTGTATTTTACTTACCTAGCCACACACATGTAAAAAAATACACAAACATCCACACACAAGCACTCTCCTTTAAAGGAACTGACTGTTTTTATGGTCACAGGCTCTGCTGCTTTTCCTGCGTCAGGTGGTCTCTCATCAGGACCACAATCGGATGTCTCTTTGGAATGTCTCCTTGGTGATGGCTCCCAACTTGTTTACTTGCTGCCATCGCCACAAGCAGAAAGCTGCCAGACAACTAGAGGAGATGGAAGACGCAGTGGGTGGGGCTCAGCTAGTGCGACTGATGATCACACACCAGGAGCTGCTGTGGACAGTGAGTCAGAGTGGACGTACTAGACGGTCTGTGAAATTACATCCATATTCTCTGTGGCCTCACCTCAGATGAATTCCAACAGGTCCCAAAGTTCCTTTTGTCTCAGGTGAGACAGTTGAACGAGGTCAGCAGTCAAAAACAGTTTGGTCTGTCGAGGGCAAAAAGAAAACTCTTGAGGAGGAAAAATGACAAAAACCACAGAGACCAGGTAAAAAAATCGTATCTATCCAGTATTATTAAAATGATTTATATAATTGATCCTATTTTAATCATATATATGTATATATATATATACTGTATATATACTGTATATATATACAGTATATATATAGATATATATATACTGTATATATATAATTTAAATGCTATATTATTATAATTTTTGTAGTTATTATCATATATATAAAAGCTAGCCACTAGGGGGCGCAAGCCAGTGTTTTGTTAGTGCTGCCAGAGTGGTCAATGATGCAAGTCAACAAATGAATTTCTTTACCCCATAGGTGGGGGCCTAGGTTAACAGCAACCGCCAAATGTTGACTTACAGGGTCTTCTTCTCCTTGCTGCTTATCTCATTTTTCAGGGGTTGCCACAGCGAGTCAACAATTTCCATCTCTCCCTGTCTTCTGTAACCTCAACTCTAACTCCATCCACCTCCATGTCCTCCCTCACCACATCCATGACTCTCCTCTTTGGCCTTCCTCTTCGTCTCAATCTCCTCTCCTGTTATTGTTGGAAATCTAACTACTGTTGGTAGAAGACAAAAAAGGAGGGGAGGGAGATTGGTTTGGGGAAAAACAGAAAAGAGGAAGGTTAGATGTGTCTGAAGTTTGGAATTCTGACAGTAGGTGCAATTACAGAGAAAGGTAGAGAACTGGCTGACACGATGGAGAGAAGAATGGTAGACATTTTGTGTCTGCAGGAGACCAGGTGGAAGGGCAGCAAGGCCAGGAACATTTAGGTGGTTACACACATTTTTACCATTTTTTGGATGGCAAGAAAGAGGAGGGGTGATCATAAAGGAAGAATATGGTGGAGGTGAAATGAATGTCAGACAGGTTGATGTTGGTGAAGATAGAAATTGAATGGGTGATGTTGAAGGTTGTCAGCAGGTTTGCTTCTCAGGTAAGTGTGAGTTAGTAGATGGGAAGTTTTGGAATAAGCTGGATCTGGTTGTAGAGAGAATCCCCAGGGGAGAGAGATGGAAATGTAGTCATGAGTATGGAGGGTGTGCTAAGAAGATGGGAGGAGTACTTTGAGGAGTACTATCTCCAGGAGGAGCAAAATGAATGAGTGTTGGAATGAAATGCCGTAAGCAAGTCGGAAGAAGGTAGAAACAATGAAGTAAGAAAAGGACCTGAAGAGGATGAAGAGTGGAAAGGCAGTTGGTTCCAAAAACATACCAGTGGAAGTTTTTAGAGAGTGACAAGATGCATGAAGAGTGGAGGAAAAGTGTTCTGGTGCCAATTTATAAGAGAGTTCATGTGTAGATTTGTAACATTTGCAGAGGGATAAAATTGGTAAGCCATTTGATGAAGATTTGGCAAAGAGTAGTTGAGGCCAGGTTAAGGAAAGAAGTAGAGATTTGTGAACTACAGTGTGGTTTTATATTTGCCTTGATGTTGAAGGAAGGAGCTGCATTGTGTTTTTGTAGATCTAGAACAGGTCCATCACAGGGTGCCTGCAGGAGGAATTGTGGCTTTTATGAGGAAGTCACAAGTGGCAGAGAAGTACAGTGTGTTAGATTGGTGGAGGGCATGCATGGGAACAGAGTTCATGTGTGTAAAAGCAAGGGAGAACAGTGGAATGGTATGGTTAGTTAGAGCAGAGGTGGAGAATGTGGAGGAGTTTAGAAACTTATGATCAACTGTTCAGAGCAGTGGAGACTGTGGAAGAGAGGAGAAGAATAGAGTACAGTCAGGATGGAACGACTGGAGAAAAGTGTCAGGAGTGAACTGTGATAGAAGAGAGTCAGCTAAGGTGGAGGGAAAGGTTTACAAGACAGTTGTGAGACCAGCCGTGATGGATGGATAGACACTAAGAATAGGCAGAAGACAGGAGGCAGAACTGGAGGTGGAGGAGTTCCAATCAAAATACCTCAACTATTAGTCTATATAAGTAAATATATTTACTATCGAAAACATATGTAGCCCTTTCTAGCCCGATCATCAAAAGAAGCTCCGTGGCTAAACAAAGGACAAAATTCTTTGTACACCCTACTGTTAGGTATCAGTCATAGAGTGTTAAAAAATAATTATAAATCCATCAAATATCTTTATTTTTAAATAAAAGATGCTTACATTTACTATTTTAGTACAAAGTAGTTTATTATCTTATATATAATAATTTGCCAGATAATTTTGTAGGATAAAGGAAATGGAAACAACAGGCTCTCATCTGGAGACATATATATTTATTTACTTCACTGTGTTCCACTGGGGCCTGGTCCATCATGCCCCTTTGTTAAAGTATTAATCAACTATTGTTTGTCAACACAATGGGAAACATTTGGGAGATTTGATGAAGTCACATCCATAGTCATGTGATTGTACATGAGATTGTTTCCTTGCAGATAACAGAACTGTGTGAAGATGTGATTAGAGTGCATGCACCGCTACACACCAAGGTTTCCACGGCAATACAACTGGATGATCAAACCAAAGCCAAAGATGTGACTGCTCACTTTCAGTGTGAAAACAGGTGACAAACACACATTTGCACAATCATATACACATGCAGTCACCAAGAATGTCTAATGTTCCTATCACGTTCTCTTTCTCTCACACCAGTCCTGTTCAGTATTTATATGAAGTGGGTGGAAACATCTGTGAGTCGTCGTCATTCATACCCATGACATCATTGCTAATGATTGTTAATAAACCAGTCACGACTACTGAGCTGAAGGGAGTATTTCTCTTGTTTGTCTCCCAGGTGAGCGTCGTCTTCATCCGGACTGCATTTTATTGGAGGTCCACAGGGTTAATCCCCACTGTGATTGGCTGATCAAACCATGACAATTTCTACCACTGCCTTCCCAGGAGAACTTTTTAAATGTCTTACCACCACGGGTGTTTGACAATCTCAATCTTGCCCCACAAAGTGCCTTACTATCAATCTCACATCTGTGTACATATAACATAGAATAGAACAACCCAACCAAGCAGGTTTCCGGTCCTACCTTCTTTGAATCTCCTCTTTTTTTAAGTCAAACTAATTGTTGTAGTTCCAAGGTGTAGCTGTTAGTACACTTGCCTTGGCAGCGGAAAGTTCTTGACAATGTTAATCCTTCTCTGTAAGTTATTTGGATAAAATCGTGCACTAAATCAATGGTGCCCAACCACAGGGGCGTCGACTGACAACTTACACAATTTCCATTTTATTAATTATTTGACGATATCCAGGTAATCCAATCCAAAAAATCTTGTAAAAAACAGTATCTTGTTTCAAAAAACGACCAGCTCTTATTGGCCGGATCTGTCTCTGACTCACACTTGATGAATGTCCAGTGTCTTTGTCAAGTCTTACTACTACTCACTATGTTCTAAACAACAGAACAGCCAGGATTCCAGAACTACTAGAATGGCTGTGAGGTCATATATATATAGTCCCTCACTGTGTATTACTAAATAAAAGTCAAGGCACAGAAAATGACGCCAAAATGTTCATTATGACATATTTTCCTTAATTTAAAGAAGGTTACTCCCAAGGGATTAATACAGTTACTATTTATTTAATATACCGGTACACATTACTGTAAATCCATGAAGCCTTTACAACTGCTTCACCACTGAAAGGTGAAGAGTTCCGCATTAAAAGACAAATGTTATTTTACACTACATATGGAGTTGCATACACAATTTATAAACATTGATATTTTATTTATTAAATACCATTTTGAGCTGGTATTTCATTTTATTGAGGGTCACACCTTTAAGATTGGTCCATGAAAATAATTGCCGGACATTTAACTGGCGCCTGTCACTAAATGCATAAATATGAATGTAAGAGTTAAAGTTTATTACCACCAAATTTATACAAGTACTGATTTCTCAATAAAGTCTAAATGGATATTTAAAGATGGCAGGGTTATGGTACAGACTTTGGGAATACTTTACAGAAGAGATGTAAATGTGCTTGCCCTAAATTTGGTCTCTCTACTTAGATGATACATTTACATGGATTCATGAAGCACACTGTGTGTCACAGGTCATTTAAAGCAGGGGTTTTCAAAGTGTGGGGCGGGCCCCCATGGGGGGGCGCAGTGCGATGCTGAGAGGGGCGCGTGTGACCCTGGGGAACATGTAATTGTGTAATTGCACATCCTTGTTAGTTGAACTATATCTCTTTTTTTGTTTCTTTATGTTAACAAGGATACAATGCTATGCAGAGGTGTACCGAGATCTATTTTATAGACAAATCCTGTTATTTATAGTTGCGGTGGAGAGTGGGTGGTGGGGTGGGGGGCGCAAATTGTTTTCTTCTTGCTAGGGGGGGACGTAACAGAAAAAAAATTGGGAAGCACTGGTTTAAAGAATAAACACATTTGTTTGCCATGGGAAATGCCGTGGGAACAAGGCAAACATATTATCCTTATTTTACACTAAGCCAACTCCCAAAATCGTGACTGATTTTCCTAAGCACTTTCATTGACTGTACTGTCACTGATCAGCATTACACACTCACACAACTCTGAGAATACCTGACATGGCAACGATTCAACACCATTACATAAGCCTCGAGATACTGGAACACTAACACACTCTATTGGTGTTTAAGTGTAAGGTTATCTGTTAATGGGTTTGGAAAGGAGAGTAAGCAGGTGTGGTAAGAGTGAGAGTGCACGCTAAGAGAAAGAGAGCAGGGCTAAGAAAATGTTTTATCAATTATGTTATTGGTTTATCCTTTTTGACAATAATATAAACGTATGCAATTGTAATGCTATGTTGTCATGAGGTTGACTATCTATGTTATGGTCTTATTAGTTATGGTACTAATAGGAACATTTTTTGTGTTTCCATTATGGATTTTTAATTTTATTTAATTCCTTATTTAACCAGTGTTGGGGATTTAGAAAACTAAGGATTAATTGAACTGCGATTAAAGAGAAAAAAACCCCACAGAGCTGGAGTATGAAGCTTGAAAACAGTTAAACTCATAAGAGAAACATGGGGCTACTAAGTGTAGTGTCTGGAAAGATCCATGTTGTGTGAACATTGCCTTATCCAACTGAACGGTCAGTTACAGTATGATACCTACTACTCAGTTGACTATTTATACTTTTTATATTACCAGTATCAGAGAACTGTTTGCAAGTTAATGAAGACTTGTCTCTTTCAAACACTACATTATCCTGAGCATCACCCAGGCTCCTCTGTCCTCAGCTTTTTTGAGCAGTTGTTGCTTTAACAGCTTTTGTAATTTTAAATACACACATACGCTGCTGAGACTTTGAGACATTACAGTCACATGTGATGTCTCAAGGGTTTTGTACCGTGCCAACAGCACAGTTTACATTTCTGCCAGGCTGGCTGCTTTCTGTTACAAAAGGGAGGTTTGTGACAACAGCATCAGAGGTACTTTCTTGCATCAAATGTTCTAGAATTTACAGGGATGTACATAAGGTTATTTCTGTTTTATAATACAGATCCAGCCCCTACACCCAATTGTGTTGTAGCCCAACTGACAAATGTATAAAATTTATTGAAGTGAACCTAGACTAACCTAGTATGTAGAAAGGTGGCAACATGTTTCACGGAACCTACTTAAAAAAACCCTCTTCTAAATATTGTAGTAATATATAATGACTCCATTCATCTGCATTTTAAAATAGGTTGTTTACATTTTTCTTGGTGTTTAATGCTTAATTTATTTCCTTTGGTTTTAAACCTACATTTCATGGACAGAAAAACTTGGTGATGAATACCAATACCAATGTCTATAAATGTCTCTACATCTATGCAAATTTACAAATGGATGCAACTTGTTTATATGTGTAAATGGGACTATATGAGAGATAAACGTTGTAGCCTTTGTTTTCTGTTTTTTTTTAATAATGCTTTTGTGTTTGCTGTATTTATGCTTTTGAAATTGTAATATTCTTGTTTAATTTATTTGTAGTTTCCTCAACTCTGTGCTCTAAAAGTTCATTCAAATACATTTTTATTAAGTCTATCAAGTCTTGAAAGAGTCACATTTCCCAATACACTCCTAAAATGCAGGCCAACTTGTACTACTAGTACTTCCTGCAAGTAAATACAGAAGGTTTTCAAACCAGCAACAATCAGGGTTAAGGAGGCAGATACCCACTTCAGATTAGACTTTCTTTTCCTAAACTAAAACTGGTTAAATTTTATGTTTGGGATTGGCTGAGGTGAACCTGGTTCATCCCTTAGAGACTGTATGCAACATAGTAATAACCTTGATTTCTCCCTTATTCTAAAGTTTATTCTGTTTCTCTATTTCCCTTCTTTCGTTTTCCTCTTTTCAGGGCCCTTACAATTCCCAGATTCCCAGATCTTATTTGAAACTCAGGCTGATGTCTTTGTTGTTCATGTAATTGTTCATATTATCAATAAACTCTGCATATTTACCTTCGGCAATGACACTTTTAAATGTTGTGTTTGCTATTGTACCCAAAGCATTTAAATGGTTTGTCCAGTTTCCACATCTAAGTGAGTTTAGCTGCTCTTGGTTTTTGTTTTTGTGTAAGTGTAAAGGTAAAAAACTTGAGATCTAACCCAACAGAATGTATTATCTAACATACTTTAGCCTTCTTTTCTGACAAGAAAATACTGAGGTATTTTCTCCTGGTTGATGCAAGGATGAACCTTTAAAGATTCTTATCAACAGAGGGTGCAATTTGGACACTTTGGTTGTTGCATCCAGATCTCAGTGCAACCACTGATGCAGTTAATCGCCACACCCTGATATAGACTCAAACACCTGGTAGGTCTCTCTGGTATCATATTTAAGATTCCACTGGATCGTCAAAAGACACAGTATTAATTCACACAGCTATGCTGATGATTTACAGCTCTATATCACTGTGTCTCCTGAATAATGTCCCTAATCAGTCCTCCTGGATCCAGTGTGCAAATGATATCTACACTACCTTAAATGCATTTTTTTTTATCTGCTTGTCTGTCGCCGGATTGCAGGGGCAACCGGCGCCACCTATATGATATGATAATATCCTCAGAGCACCTCAGTGGCGACCTGGCAGCTGGTGGACTTAAACCTGAAGTTCCTTAACCACTAGGCTACCACTGCCAACCTTGGCTAATATTGAAAAAAGTAATTATAAAGTAAAAATGTCAATTAGATCTGAATTTAGTGGATATGTCAGGGACAGAAGGTTCCAGACCTGTCAGAAATCCTTGATGATGTAACAACAGAATTCTAAAAGTCTAATGTCCAATACTTTAGTCACATGATTAGTAAACATGGCATCAGACCACATGTAAGTTAAGTAAAAGCAATAACAGAGCTACCAAGTCCCACCAAAACCACTGAGTTAAAACAAAAAAGTGGAATGATTTACTCTTTGGGGAAATTCCTCCATGACCTCTCATCTGTTATGCACCCAATCAACACCTTGCTAAATAAAGATGCATCTTTGGTTTGGAGAAATGAACAGAGGTTAGAGTTCAAGAAGGTAAGGGCAATGCCGACCTTTTATTATACTACAATGCAACCAGCCCAACTGTGATGAAGCCAGTAGCTCTGGTCTGGGGTCAGCAGCTACATACTGTAGGTGCACAAGAATGGTGTATGACTGGTTGGCTTTGCTCCAGAATGGTTAATGAAAGAGTGACAGTATTCTCAGATTGAGAAAGACTGCACTACCAGCATTGTGTATGTGAGCAGTTTCCTAGATACATGCAGGGCATTGAGAAATTCTACTTGCAAAGTGTACCATGATTTAACTTGAAGAACTAGCCTACACAGAGGAAAGAGCCACTATTGACACTGCCTGGTGGTCCATGGCAAAGAACTGGCGGTGACATATATATATATATGTGTGATCAAGATGGCAAACAATACCTCCTAGCTGTTGACTGTTACCCACATGACAAATACGGTAATAAAAACACCCAGTTAACAAAACTCTTTACCCCACCATGTCATTGCAAACCTGGAAAGCCTCTTTGTAAGATGGGGAATCCCCCTAGAGCTGGAAACAGACAAAGGTTCCTACAAAGTGTATCCTGCAACAGCAAGACCCTCATCTAGACCCTATGATCTAAAGGACTTCCCACATTATTATTTCTGAGTCCATCATTCTGGTTGACAGATCAGGACAACAGTCCACTTTCTACCCACCCAACTGTTCCCAAGTCCTGTTGATTCAATGCGTTGAAGAGCAAAGCCCAACAATCAAAGTCAACTGTCAATTCTTTTACAACCGACAACTCAGCACAGCTCATTCCTGTACTGCAGTCAGGCGCATGCGTCAACATCTAATTGGATTGATTAAAAATAATGAGAGATGAGGGAAGAATGAGCAAGTGATACCCACCCACCGGACGCACAGAAAGTATTTTTCGATCCCCCTCCTTATTTACCCTCATGTCAAGTAACTAAAAAAAGAGATAAAACACTGTGGTTAAAGAAAGAAATTTGAAAAGAAAAAAAATTAAATATGTAGAATTTGTTATGTTTTTCTTTTTGAATGCTGTACCAGGCCCTTTTTGGATCATTTATCCAAAACGGGTTTAGCTGTAAGCAACTGGGTTTCTTCTTGGAGATGGAAGTCATTTCATTCCTCAACTGCGGAACTTCATCAGTTTCTGGCTGAACCAAATCGGATCGATAGTTTAATATTTTTTTATGAATCGTTCTTGAATCGGATCGTAGCCTGTGAATCGAGATATGAATTGGATCGTTATGTGAGTGAATCGTCACACCCCTAATATATATATATATGTGTGCATGTATTCTGCTGATTCTGATATACATACATAAATATGTGTGTGTGTGTGTTTGTAAGCCTTTTGTTTAGTAGACAGTAGTGGCAACATTCAGAGTATACTTGAAAACAACTGATGTATTCCATTTAATGAGTCACATGATCTGAGATGGTGCAATCCAGAGCACAAGGGTTGTGGGTATACTTGTAGATGGGATTCATAAGTAGCATTGTGGCTGCAGAAGAAGAACACGAAAGACGAAGAAATGTTGATCAATCTGCTAGTGCTCGTGATCACCCTCAGCTTCTGCTGTGCAGATAGTAAGATGTCCTTTTTGACAATGGCATTCATTTTTGCAAACTTTATTAGTTTATGCAATGTGTACTTTATTTAATATTAGTTATTATTTGTTTATTCGGTGCTTTCTGGATTTCTCATTGTGAACTCCTTTCTTCTTCTTTCGACTTGTCCCTTTTTCAGAGGTTGTCGCAGCGATTTAACAAATCCCATCTCTCCCTTTTCTCTGTATCTTCTACCTCCATGTCCTTCCTCACTGCATCCATCGATCTCATCTTTGTCTCCTTCCTCGTAGCTGCATCTCCAGGATCATTCTTTTACCAAATGTATCAACTGTCCCACCTCTGAACATGTCCAAACCATCTCAATCTGGCTTCTCTAGCTTGTTCTCCAAACTTTTCTGTCTCATTCCCGATCCTGTCCATCCTTGTCTCTCAGCATCTTTAACTCCTCCACCTCCAGCTCTGCCTCCAGTCTTTTGCCTATTGCAATCGTCTGCCTGAACCTTTCCCTTTTCATTGGCTGACTCTGTTTCACAAATCAATCATTGTGAACTAATATAGTTATTTAGTTATTATTTATTATAACTTGAATGTCTTTACCTATGTGGAATTGATTGGTGTTTTCCCTAAACTTTAAAACATGCACAAGGCATGTTTTAAAGGCAAGTGACAAACATTATTGTATCTGTGGAACATAAAACTAATTGTGGTTAAAACTTGCAACAAACTAGAAAATATGTTTCATAATTTAAAACACCAAATCTTTCATATTTTCTTCAGTGAACAACAAGAGAGAGAATTCTGCTGACATGGAATCTTGCTAAATAGGAAGTTTTTAGGTTCCTCTTTAAAAATGATTTGTGTGCAAATGGTTTGTGTTTTTGTGGTTATCTTGTTAAGATGCTTCTTCTTCCTCAGCATAAAATATGCACAGTGTGAATTTTATACATAAAGACCTGGTTATCAGACCAGGGGGGTCAATAGTGGTGTATAATTTAGCCCAATGGGGAGGAAGACAACAACATGATGTATTGGACATCCAGTCCAATACCTCGGCCGCTGTGTGTTCTACTTAAGGCCAGACCTTCTGTCACTAATGACTTTGTGTACCAAGAGAAGCTGGTGTTGTCTGTGTTTGTGTGTAATAGTTTTTGTATTACATATACTGTAAGTGAATGACTTTGGAAGTTTGTGGGACGCGGTCAAATAAAATAAACATTCTTATCATCATCCATTCTATTGCTGCAGGCGATCCTCCTGATGCCATGACGATGGGTATTGACCAGCTGCAGGGGAATCATCCGGAGCACAGCTTCGTCCCCACTCAATTGGAAGGTTCTGTTGATGACCAATGGAAAACACAAGTACAGAACCTGCTGATTGAATTAGTGCAGGTCCAAATGAGAGTTGCTAAAAACCAAGAAGAAGAGTTGAAACTGCTCAACATACTGGCCACTCAAGTGAGTAAAGAGTTAATTAGTATACATATATATATATATATATATATTATATACATAATTTACTATAGATACTCCCAAGGGGTTTATAAAGTTCTATCTGGAGTGGGAAGTTATCATCAGTTCTTTACATCTGTGGGATATAATTGAGTGCAAACACATGTGTGTCTGGAATCATTGCTTGTTACAGGTCTGTGATGTCTACATAACAACAGAAGTTAATATTGTTAATATTGTACTTACTTAATATTGTACTTACTAATAATATTACCTTATGGGCGTATATACAATTAATTGTACTGGACTAGACACTGGGTAACTACTTGGCCAGATATTGTTCATATGTACAAACTTAAGTATTTTAGACGAGTTTTTTACTTATATGACAGCACTTCTTAATATAATTTTTTTTACCATTATTTCCACTAAAGGGTAATCAGCAGGTCGAGGAGCTTCAGACTTTTTCCCGTCATCAAGCTTTACTTGTTGAAAACCACCAAGCCTTACTGCTACAGACTTCTCGTATTGCCACACATATCCATGATGTCTTCCGAAAAGACACCGTTGGCTAGTAACATGGCTTTGAATCTTTGCTGCAAATTGGTTGCTACCCCCCACTGTGCAAACAAGTAGACGGCTACTCATAAAATGTCAAGTTCTGTGGTTTATTCTTTAATTCTATTCTTTAATTTACCAAAAGAGCTTCAACATCCATCTGTTGAGGTCTAGCCATTTACGTTTGAGCCTGATTAACAACATCAATGAATATTGATATTAATATGATGTGTAGGATATTAGTGATTGACACAGTGAACACATTTTAAAAAAGAATGTCTTTTAAACCAAAATAAAACCACTAGGCTAGATTTGATTCTTGGATTAACCAAGTCTGATTGGGTTCAAAATATGTTAAAATAATATTTGCTCACATTTTAACTTTAACCATCTTTGGCATTCTGCTCAAACTCTAAATATCCTCTACAATAAGTCTTTGCACTGTCATCACCTGTATGTACCTGAAGAGATGATATACATGAAATAATCATAAAAATTAACAAACCACTCAAAAGACTTTCCATTAAGTGGAAAAGAAAATCACTTGTCAACATTTATTAATCATTTATGTTTGTGTTTCAAATCATATAAATGTATGTTACAGGTGCTTAAAACATTAGCTTTTCTAAACGCAACCAATATAGCAATGGCTCACTTATTTCTATAATGGACAAAAATAAATAATCTTTATGAAATGTCTTTCACAATATTATGGAGTGATTTGAACTTGTATATTCTGAAATAAAACTGCATTTGAAGATCAATTCTTGTGAGTGATTTTATTGAGTACATTACATGCCTTTTTTTTACATTAAATATCCTCTCTTTTTCTTTGACACCAGTCAGGGCCATTTACAGCAAAGTAAAAAGAATACAGGATGGGAAATGTGTTATTATATTATATTTATTTATTTTATTAAAAAATCTAAAAATCTTTATTTTTTATCACGTATGAAGCTTTTAAATTGCGATTTATTTACTTTTTAATGGCAGAAACATTGACTTGCATCTCGAAATATTTCAGCTGCAGAATTTCATTATCTCTTACACTCAACGACACAAATATTCAGTGGAGTGACGGTAGAGGGCAGGATAGCGCGACTTCTCGGCGGAATGCCTTGCTAGAGGAAAAGAGCAAAATCAAAAAGGAAGTGACGTAATAACAAGCGCCTGAACAGGAATAACGACGATAAACAGGTCAGGATATCATTTTGATCGCCTCTATCTTTAATTTAATGGCCAACAATGACACTTTTTTTGCGGAGCCACTACCTTGCTGCTGCATAACTAAGAGTCTGATAAAATGTCAGTAATTGGCTCAATTCTAGTTAAATGGGAGGCATTGTTGGAGCTAATATTTTAAAGTTTCGTTGTGATAATTGTAAAATGCGTATTAAGACTCGATGTATATTTTCATTGTTTTCAGTCGGGTAAATATATTGTTAGACTATTCGCTATAGAATTGAAACGCCGTTGACAATACCCGATTAACAGAGTTATAAATGGTATTTAACAATAATTCGAACAAAATTTTTATAAAAGTCTTTGACTTGTGTTGAGTATTTTTGTTCTTACAACAAAACGTACCATTTTTTTGTTAAAATTTTGCAAAGAACGAAACCTAAATTAATGGAGAGAGAAGGAACTCTATTTGCCATGTTGTCTTTAAGCTTGTCAATGTCTGCCATTGCAAATTTACGATGCCTGAGTGTGTAATCTTGGTTGTTATTCTTCATTGAGGTATGAACATTGAAATTTCCCCCCCAAAAATTGCTTTAGAATTGCGTTCACACAACGATGTGTGTTTTATTTATAAACCTAGTTATAACTAGTTATTAATTGTTATGTGAGCATCATAACAATGTGTATTAAATAATGTTTTTCCAGATGGAGATTTCAACCCCACTTCCCTTAAACCTATACTATGACATTAAGTCTAAATGACCATGGTAACACCATTCAACATTTTAATTGAACTATATTTCTGTAATAGACTAAAAATCGTAAAAATGCAAACTATGGATTTAAAGAAACACCTGACATGCGTTAACATTAAGTATATCTATGACCTTAAATATCATTAACCCATTTTTTTTTTTATAAAACTATATTTATTAGTCATTCAGCCTTCTGTGGAAAATAGTACACCCAGAATGGCAGTGAGGAATGGGTTAATGCAGTTGCATGATTATCCATTTAAGAAAAATCATCCAACATCTTACATTTGCTGACAAGCCTGCATTTCATTGTCAAACTTGTACTTTTCAAAAACTGCAGCTCTTATTGGATCAAGATTGTGACCTTCTGCTTTCTTTGAATATTTGGTATTATGCACAAAATGTGATTGTAACATTGAGCACTATTGCTAAAATTCAATGCTACAGATTTCCAAGATGAGCAGAAAAGACAGTTGCAACCAAATGGCAGAAAATCATCAAGAGGAGAAAGATAAGGATGAAGAAGAGGAGCAGGAGGAAGAAAAAAATGAGGAGGATTTCTATGACTGCCACGAGACACTAAACCCTCTTAACACGCAATTGGAAGATCCAATAGATCAAGACTGCAATAATACACCTGAGATACAAAAGGACGAAGACGAGGATCAGGAATTTGAAATTCCAAATGATACAAAAAATATACCTCAGGACGATTCAGATTCAGAATTCCAAGAACAACAAGTAGAGTTTGACGATGACTACCTGAGGGAGGCAGAGAAAGACCTGACTGATGAGGAGAAGAAGGTAACACATGTTTGGATCTGTGAGTTGGAGAAGATTGAGTTATGGAAGTATTTTTGCCAATTATGACACATCTGTTTCAGAGTCGACAACAGCAAAGCCTAACATTAAAGGAAGAGGGGAACAGACATTTTAAAGCTTCTGGTAAGGAAACCAGTGAAGATCATAAACAGGGAACATTCTGGTTTGTTTTGGTAAATATCAGTGTGTGTAAGTTCTATCATGTGTCTACAGAATGGCTAAAGGCAGAGCAAACCTACTCTGAGGCCCTGGGTCTGTGTCCAGTTTGTTACAGCAAGGAACGGTCGGTGCTGTTCTCCAACAGAGCTGCTGCCCGATCACATCTGGTAACTTGCCATTAACCTGCACTTACATACTAATCATATGCTAGAAGGGGCAACAAAATATCTTACAGTGTGTTTTTGTCAGGGTTGTAAAGATCAGGCAATAGCGGACTGCACCAAAGGTAAGTGAAGACACAACCTCAAAATGTTTTTAATGTTTATTGACCATTAATTACATTTGTGTTTGGTATTTTGCAGCGATAGAACTGAATCCAGAATATATGAGAGCATTGCTGAGGAGGGCTGAACTGTATGAACAGACGGAGAAGTTGGATGAGGCGCTAGAAGACTACAAGAAGATTCTGGAGCGGGATCCAAGTCAGTCTGGTGCAAGGGCTGCTTGTATGGTAAGTCTAGTAGTTTTTTTTAATGGCTTTGAACCCCGAAACGTCAATTTATTATATTAGTGAAGGAGTAAGTTGTTTGTTATAAATTGTTTGTCTTGTTTTTCTTAATGAGCAAAGGACTTCTAAAGATACATCAACGCGCCAATGACTATTTAATTAAAGATATGTATTTTCAAGGAATAAAAAAACTATAGACATTTGACATTTCAATGAGTATCTACTAAAATATGCTGTATTAGTTGTGGATATAAAAAAAAACTCTTTGAGCCTTAGGCAGTGTTATTGTTGGGAACTCCAGGGTTGTCCTCGTGGACAAAATCCCAGTTAGTTGACGCCTTCCGGTTATTCAATGATAACCCCTACCACCCTCACCCTCTGTCTGTCCTCCCCCTCTGATCCCTGCATCTACTAATATAAGAAGAAGATTTTCTGAATTGTTCTCACTCCTGGCTGCAATTTAGTTTTAAACCTTCATGTCTCACCATAAATACAAACAAGGGATTTAATAGACTGTTTTACAAGTTTAATTAATATCATCCTGTCACTGTCTTCTACTCCCTTCGGCTTGTCCTTTTTCAGGGATAGCCATATCAATTCATCATTTTCCATTTTACTCTGTCCTCTGTAACTCTAACTCCAACTATCTCCATGTCCTCCCTCACTGCATCCATCAATCTCCTCTTTGTCTCCTACATGGTAGCTCCATCTCCATTCTTCTACCAATACCCCGTCACTTTAGTATGAAATTTAGTACATCTTTGTAAAAGAATGCCTGAAATGTGGATACATAGAAAGAAATATTTGCTGGCCAACCATGCATTTTTGAAATGCCATATGTTCGAATGATGGAACAATGTCAGACCTCAGAGTTGATGAGGAAATGGTGACATAATCAAAACATTGTAGGTCAAAGATGTCGGCCGTATTTTGTTATTCAATGTCTGTGTTAACTGTCTTTATTGCTTGTAAAGATTCTTTTCTTCTTTGACTTGTCTCTCTCAGAGGTTACCTCAGCAAATTCAGGAAAGAAATGAGAAACTAAAGGAGGAGATGATGAGTGAGTACTAACCTGCACCAGTCTCATTATCATTAATTATATTGTGACCTCTTCTAACCATTTGTCCTTTTTTTTTAAGGTAAACTTAAAGACCTTGGAAACATGTTCCTGAGACCATTTGGACTTTCGACACAAAATTTCCAGGTGAACCAAGACCAGGACACGGGCTCCTACTCCATCAACTTTGTCCAGAGGCCCAACAATAACAATAGTTGATGTTAGTAATAAACAGTATTCAGGAAAAAAATCTGACGCTATTACAACATCAAAGACACACAGTATCCAGACAGAGCCAATAAACAATGTTTTGGAGGAGACAATATTGAAAACACATTGAAGATATTTTTCATGGTGTTTTAGCACTTCGCAATTTGAAGACAAGCTTCTTGATCCTTACTCTCTGACTGTTCACACTATCATGCCATGCTCATCAAAATAAAATGTCCAACATTGATGGCCAGTGATGTTCTCTATAATAAAACCTTCACTTGTGATTTACAAGGCATACAAGAATACATCTGGCTTAAAAGGATTCTTCTAAAAAGGGGAAAAGTTTGCTTATCCTAAACTTTTAAAACGTATACTAAAAATTTGTCATCTGCACTCAAACATAAAGCTACTCGTATTGAAACATTGGAAAAAACTAGGGCCCATTCGATCGAATATCTTAGCCCATGCCTATCTTACCTTTGGGGTAGTTTTAAACTGGAGGTGCCGAATAAGTAGGCCAGCATCTACACATACCTCCCAAAGTGAGTACATTCTTTTGTAGCCAGGCCGCTTGGTGAAGATTGTCTGTTTTGCACTAGGTTTTTTTAAGGTATATCCATTGTCTATCCAAATTATCGTTCCGTAATTTCCTGAGGGATTAATAAAGTTCTACCTATCTATCTATTGATTTTTTTAAATTATGTTAGTGTAAAGTAAGTCAGGAGATTGTGAACGCCATGGCAACATTCATTTTTTTGCATTTTGATGTAATGAAACTGTTGATTTTGAGTTGTGGTAGACGTCATGCTCTCTTAACTTAAAGTTTCTCACACAGGGAATAAAGTTAGCATCAAAATTTGCTGAAATTTTACCGAATCAATTTTTGCTTTTTCTTTTTCTTGGCTCCAATACAACCCCAAAGTAAGATTGATCCTCCCCCATACTTACAGTTGGGAAGAAGTTATGTTTATTCTATGCCTATTCTGCCCAAAAAGTTATATTTTAACCTCATCAGTCCACAGAATCTGTTTTCAGTATCAGGTTTTCTGATTGTTCATTTGTGAATTTCAGTACATGTAGTAACTCTGTGGGGTGCCAATATATTTACAGATGCCAGTATTCTGTTTTCTGTTACTTTCCACTAAGAATATGCATCTACATTTCTCTCAGCTAGTTGGTGTTTCCTTTACAGGGAACAGTTTAAATTGTCTAACTCGGAACAACTGAAACTGCTGAACTAGGTGTTAAGCAGTGTCAGCTGTTCCGAGTTAGACGATTTAAACTACTTTTCTCTTACTACTGCACTCACAATCCTCCTCCAGTCCCACGACTGCCTGCCTGCTTAATCTTCCTCTCTTACTTTCTTTAATACCTTCATATTTTGCTTTTAATGAAATTAAAATAAAGAAAAAACACATGGCGCGATAATCCACTGTGCTATTTGGTGTGCAGCTCTGCATGTTCCTGTGTGGACTGAAAATTCAGCTTCTAAGTGTGTGGTGCCAAATGAGGTACATGTTTCTTTGGTGCTAAAAAGAGCAATGAGTAAAAAAAACAGCAGCACTAAGTATTAAAAATACAGAAACTTATGAAATCTTTGAAGAAAAAACAAAGCCACCACAACTACCTTTATCTTTACATTTGGCCCACCTTAATGTTAATCCTATCACAGTTGAGAAATCAAGTCAGTTAATTCCATTCTATGATTTTTCTATTGTCAAATCAGTAGGCTGTGCTCACGTTTTGTTATGTGACGAAATTTATTTTGTAATTTGATTTTTTGTTGAATTGGGAAATATATGGAACATTTACACCTGATTTTCAACATTTAGTTTTATTACACTCTTTGATGCACCCGTGGGGGAAATGACTGAGAAAACCACACTGAACGTATATAAAATTTTTTTCCATTTATTTCAACTGTATTTGCTTGTCATTATCCAATGGCCTGTAACAAGCTTTTTCCACTTATGTGGATGTAGAGCATCATGTAAAAAAGTAAATGGGTTTGAATCAACATAGTGGCAATAGCAGGCAGAAAGAGTCGGTATAACTTAACATGTAAAGAACCAATCAAATGACTTTTTTCGGCTCACGGTCCCCTTCTGGATACTAACATCTCTCTGATGTTGTCTTCAGCTTCCTTTACGCTGCGTTCAAGGTAAAGCTTCCTCTGCTGTAAATGAGAAAAGCACACGATTTCCAAACACTGAACATGTAGATGAACACACAAAGACATACAGCATTTACACACCTCCAGCTCCTTGATCTTCTCATCCGCTGTCTTTTGTTTGTCCATCAGTTGATTGTTTATAGTCTCCATTGGTTGCAGAATAAACCTGAAAGACAAACGTGGTTGGTGGCTCATTGCATGTTCGATACTTTCGACTTTGTCAGTGACAACCACAAAAACTCACATGCGCCCGACGCCCTCGTAAAGCCGTGTGTTGTCAGGGAGTGTGGCGATCTCAGCGTGTGTGAGCTTGGCATGTTTTTGGACGCGGTTGAGCTGTTCTATCTGCAAATCGGACAGTTTCACCTTCTGCTGCCTGTCAATCATCTTCACCTGCAGCTCAGAGAAGGCCTGCGAGACACAGAGGGTCACTCTGATATTAAGAAAATCTGACAGCGACACAGATAAATATCCATGATACTGCTGGCTATGCTTATAGACAAATCTAAATTTAGCGACAGTGAGCTAGCAGCTACTTGAAATCCAAAGAAAATGTGGTATCAATACCGGAGTTTCAACAAAATCCTTAAAGGAAATACAAGAGTGAATAAATAAAAGAACAATATATCTTTGAAAACAACATTGATCATAAGTTCAATTTAAAAAGATATCATCTATACCTTTTTCAACTCCAGATCCACGGGCGCCGCCATCTTTCCACTCTCGACCACGAGTGTGCGTACATTGCGCATGCGTAGCTTTCACCAAGTACCGACGGCGCATTCTGCAGGTTTAGTCAAGCGTTTACCCATTAGAAAACCAAAGATTCAACAAATAAAAAGGACAAACCTTAATTATACATATTTACAGAATTAATGGCGTCAAGTTTTATCCAATTTGAGAATTATGAAACACTATTCATGGAAATAAAACCTACAATGTACAAATACTCCCCAGCTCCCCCAAAAAAGCACTGTCTATTATATTATAACATATATTTATATAATATTTATATTTATTTATATTTAACATTTTCTCTTCTCATTTATATTCTTTGACAAAAGGCAAAAAGCCACAAAATTTACAACTGTTTCTACTCAGTCAATATATTTCAGCAGCAACATCTCCAGTCATTGCACACGCTGTCATATGTTGGATGTTTTTTAATAGTAATACTGTATTTGTAGTTATTTTTTACTGAATGTTTAGTTACCTGTATCTACCAAACACGCAAAAAAATAAATGGATTTCAACAACTTTACGGTATTATTTGCATTTCTATTGCACTGTCATAACTATTCATATAGGTATAAAGATAATTGATTCACTGAATAATAATAAATCATATTTTATAGGGGCCTTCAGTCATCTAACCAGTATATTGCAAATCAAATGTACAGAAATATATTAAAAGAATCATCATGTCAAGGTTTAAACAGTTGCAGCTTTATTTCAAACAAACATAATGGAAAAATCCAACATGCTTCCACTAACATATTCTAGCCCTAAACTTTGTTCCCCACATGGTTCAACTCCAAGTACCAGTTGATTCAATGAATTTCTCACACTCCTGCCCTTTTAAATTCAACACATTTATCAACAAAACGCAATCCAAAAAACAGGTAAACTACACCAAACATAATACTTTTTTAACATTGTTAATAATAGTTTGTCCTGTTGTAGGCATGTCTGCTTTTCAGTGGAACACCGTCTGTCTCCAGCGTTTGTCATCTGTAAATGGCCACAGACAGTCCACAATAGAGGTGAAGGGATGCGTTTGAATGTTGAGGTTCAACATTTCAAGACGAGAACAGTTCAAGCGGCTGTTCATTGGACGAAGGGCTCCTGTGCTAGTGGACTGTTCAGTCAGCTGATGGGAGAAAGTAAAACAGAGACAAATACATTTAATGTAACTTATCTATTCATTCAGAATGGGTTAATAATATTCAGAGGTCATTACAGGAATAAGGTGATTGGAGGGCAGCCTAAAGGCCTGAGCCATGGCCACTCCCATTTCATATTTGGTCATCTGCTCATTTGCAGAGAAGTGGAAGATGCCATTGATTGATGAGTCCTAGGAAACAGGCACAAGAGAATGAACCACAGCAACACATCAAAACAGACCAACAGTGTAAGTGTCTGTCTCTCTCTCTCTTACCTGTCTTGCTCTCTCACAAAGTTTTCTGCAGACCGTAGCAACATCTTGTGTGTGTGTAGGGAACCTCTGCTGACAGTGATCCAGAGCAAAGCTCTCTGAGTTGTCCTGAACTTTAGGCCACAGTGATGTGACAGCACTTTCTGACACTGACTCCACATCCCCGTACAAGATGGGCACACGTAACACTATTGCACCTGGGGAGCAAAACAGTAAATGTAGGAGACAGGAGGTTAGAAATAGTGTATTTACTGTTTACACTAGATACATCCACAGTATGACCAAGCCTAAATCAGTGAAATAAACAACGAAGAATATATATATGTAGGGCAATCTTGGTGGGAGAGTTCAGAGAAAAGGTGCTCTGCCCTGTATAGTTTAACAAGACTTGATGTCATTCATTCATTTGTTCTGCAACAAAACAGACAAACAAACTGAACATTACAATACTGTATGAGTGGAATGTATCCTTCACTTTTAGATAAAAATGTCTTGTTAGCAGATCTTGTTAATGTACCTTTACACTGCAATACAATAAGTAGAAGCTTTTATCCAAAGCAACTTAGAATTTGAAAAAAATGAAAAAAGGAAAGTAATCCCCATTGTCATTGTGATTAACACAATGCCAACAGGCAGACACTACTCTTGTGGCAGACTGTGCCACCAAGTTGGAATAGTCTTCCATTCTTCTTCATCTTGCCCATAGCAGCAACTAAAAGACATCCTAGAATGTGACAAGTCCCACACAGGGCAAACAGACAACATGATTTTGGACTGACAAACTGACACGTACCTGGACAGTGTCTTAGCGTCTCCCGTTCACCCTCAAGTTTACTGCGTCCATAAACATTAAGGGGACTGGGGGCATCATCTTCTCCGTATGGTGGGTTTCTTCCATCAAATACATAATCCGTGCTGATATAGAGGAAGAGGGCACTGCATGCAGCTGGAACATATGGAGACATGACATTATACAATGCGCTGAAGATATGACAGGCAGAAAAGTTGCCTTCATTGCAGAATTGCAGTATTTCCTTTCCTATCAGCGTTGATGTGTTCCGAAACCCACAGTGAGATGATAAAAGTAGAGGCATAATAATTATTACATTAATTAATGTCTATCTTTACGAGTGATGCACTGAAAAGGAGTGAAAAGTGAACTGAAACTTCTGCACCCAGGTTTGCTTCCCCAACCACTACTGGTGCCCTATTATTAACCCAACCTTTTTCTGTGTATGATATCATTAGATAAAATTTAGCAGACTCAAGATGTGATATCCTCACCTGCTTCCTTGGCTAACACACTTGTGGCATGCACATTGAGGTTAATGGCTGCTTCAGTGTGACGCTCCATGACATCTGGACGTCTCTCTGCTGCACAATGGACGATGACATCAGGCTGGGGTCACACAAAAAATATATATAAATAAATATTGATCAAAACATTGGAAGTAGGTCGACTTTAAACATTATCCTCTTTGTTTTGAGTGAAAATTGTCCAATTAATGTCACAAAATATAAATTAATATAATATAAAATATTACAATGTACTAACAGTAACTAGTTTAAATGTCACATTACCCACCTTGCATTCCTGTAGAAGTTCTCTGACAGTGTCTTCATCTGTGATATCACAGCGGAGCAATTGTGGCCTCACTCTCCTGTATCCAGTCCCAATAACCCTCCAGCCATTGCTCTGAAACTCTTTGTACACTGCCCGACCCAAAAGACCAGTTGCTCCAGTGACCAAGACTGTGGGACCTTGGACCGACGTATCATCCTAGAACACACGTAGTCCTCAAATCAATTCTGCACTTGAACAGTACCAATATCACATTGCATGTTAGTGAATATCATATATATGTCATATATATTCACATAGATATATAAATATACACACACACACGTATATACTATATACATACATATATATATATATATAGAGAGAGAGAGATAATAGATATACTATCTATAATATCTATAGATATAAAATAATAATATTGTTTTACTCTAAGACTGATCCACGTTGCTTTCACACTGGCTGTAAAAGCTAGTGTAGTCCCAATATAAATGCACTTTTACACTACATCTGAGGCCATCTGTTAACGCTCAACTCTGTTAGCTTTTAGCTACAACAAATCCACCACTTACCTGAACCAGCTGAACTCTCCCCGGGATAAACCTTATTTTCATGTCTGCAGTAGAAGTGTTCATTTCTTTATCTTGTCTTAATTTTTTTTTCTATTGACTACTGTCAGTATAATTATTGCTTTTTGATATGAATCAATAGACCGCACTGCGTATTTACGTTTCCTTCCGCGTCCGCTCCATTGACATGTTTGCCGTAAAACAGTGTCGCAAAATCATTAAGCACTCAGGCTAGCTATCGTTATTCAGCCTTAGATAAAGGAGAACATTCAGAGTAAGCCAATGAAATATGGCTTGTTTGTATGAGTGTTGAATTCAAAGAATATATTACGTTAAGCAACAATTTTTAACCAGGCTTACAAAATCACGTGACCCACCACCGACTAAATTATATGTATTTTTATTCAGACATCTCAATCTCAACTGTTAACTACCCACTTTTATTTTATTTAAATTTATTTATTGTTATATCAATACGTCTTCAAATAAACCAAGAGAAAAATACATGAAGATATGGGTTAATGTCACATCAAACATATGGCAATGTAAATATTTGGCCAAATTCAGCCAAGCCACAAGTGATGACACTCAATCAATCATATAATTTCACCAATAATATAATTTCACTCAATAACAGCAGTTTTATATATTTTTTGCAACAATAGCATGAAAATTGGGGGAAAGATGACGTTTTATTGAGGTTCAGTGAGACTCCTCCTGTAATGAGTCTACAACATGTGTCTATGATTTCCAGAAATTTCAAGGGTGCCACAGCTTAAATGTTAAAACATTCAGAATTTCATCGATCCGTTTTACCCTTTCTATTTCTGTTTGTTTAGTAAATGCAGCATCGCGCATCAAGACGTAAAAATGTATGCACATGTTGCTTTGTATTATCATTATTTTAGATAAGAACTTAAGTTTATGGGATAAATTTGACCCTTTTTATAGTTAAACTGTATGTGGCAAAGCCATTTAATTTAATCATTTGGTCAAGTTGTCTGGGGGTTTTTTTCTTTAAAAAAAATCTAAAATCACATTTTGTCATGGATTGAGTGTATTGTCACATATCTTGCAACAACATCACACAATCTAATCTGACTCTTGCCCTCCATGTTACCTCCAACCAATAATTGCAACACCATAGCTTAATCGCCCAAGGATGATAAAGGTGACAGCTGTCCTTGCTTTAGAAGTCCTAGTGGTGCTACAGAATATTTTTTTCTCTATTTAAAAAAAAAAAACAAGCCACTTGTTCAAAGAAGAACATATCATTTTTGTAAAATCACGTGCTTTGATATTACTTTTGTATATTATCATATTAAAATATTAAAAAGCTTTCAGAAGAAAAAAGATGTTTTGCTTAATTTGGTAGTGAAGAGGAATGTACAGTATGTAAAAATATAATTAGCCTGAAAAAACAAAACAAAGAAGAACAAGACAAACCAAGAAATGACCAGAAAAGAGGACGGGGTCGTCACAGTCATTAAGCTTATTTTAGATTGCACATTTACATTTTTCTCTCAAAAGGCAACCTCCTTTCAGACAGTATTCTTTACTGTAGCACCCTTTTTGTTGGTTATTTACTGTATTTTCTACAGAAACTAAAATGTAACCCAATGAACAAAATGGAATTGCATAGAAGAAGAGAAGATTTTCTACAATGGTAACTAAAGCAGAAAATCCCTATGTATAGAATGTCAGGGGAGTTCATTCCCCCCACTTCTTCCAAACTATTTCAGGACATTATATACTTTTTAATTGAGATTCTCATAGTGTTGTTCTCATTGTGTAGAGCTAGTGTAAAGAAAATGGTTTTCAATAATCTCAAAATATCAGCTTTAAACAACAGAATACTATGGGCTTTATTATATTCATGACTTCGTTTTTTTGTAGTGTGCTTAGTAAGATTGATTGAAGATAACTACATCACATTAGTGAATGACTATGACAAATCAGATGAGTAAATCTTACCAACACCAAATGAGAGACATAAATTGGACCAGACAAGCTCATCTGGCAGATTTGGACACTGGACAGTACTTTTCCCCCATATTTCTTAATACAGAAAATCATTCTTGAAATCATACTTGCAGACCCTGGCTGATATTTATGCATTAACAAATCCTGTAGTTCTGCCAATGTAATTTCACTACTTTGTCTATTTGGAGATACATGTGTATCACAATGACAAGGGGTTCGATTTATTTTCCTTTACAGGTGTAGAATTGGGAGTTGCCTAGTGATAAGTAATATGTTTTATTGTTCTATTAAATCCACAATGCCTGTTATGCTTAAATGTTAAATTAAAAAAATAATTAATTAATTAAAATGTTATTCTTTTTTTTCATTCATCCATTTATCTAAATCTGCTTGTCCGTTGCAATACACTGCAGGGGCAACCATATTGTGAGCCTTCCTGGTGGTGAGCACACAGGAAGTCAAAGCTGCCCACTGTTCATTTTGTTGATGGGTGAAATGTAGATGTCACATTTTGTTTTGTGCAATGGTGTAGACCACAATGGCAAGGAGTACACTTTCCTTTACTTTAAGTCATATTGTATGCCTTATTGACGGCTGTTGAGTGACCTACTCCTTAGTCAGTGGTGTTCTCAAACAACACAGGCATAAAAAGTAGGCAAAAGTGTAATGTACAGGGCAAAGGCAGAACTAAGGATATTTGCTGTATGCTTATACATACAATAACCTATGTTCTAGTTAATAAGATAAAGGAAGTAATTTATCCAAAACTAATAACCCCTGAAGTAAAAAAAAGTAAAAAGCTATGTCTGCTTTGTGTTTGGACTGATTTTGCTGTAAGGGACACAATAAGTAAATACCAACTTCCTCCCAAATTAAACGTAATTCACTTAAGGTTAAAATTGAAGTGAGGTCTGACTGGGTTCAAACCTGTGTTTGTTGTTCAAAGTTACACAATTGACCTACTTAAACATATTTAATTTAACTGAAATATAAACTTAAACACAGACGTATCCATACAACATTGACATCCGTGCAGTATAGAATGTGTATAATATATGTTTATACTCTACGCTAACAGCTGGACGTAGAATTAGGAAATCAAAAAACTTGAAAGAAGCGTTACTCCAGACATATGCCGTAACGACCTCTCATTGGCTTATAGGAATCCACCCAGAGAAGGACGCCCAGTGCGCATGCCCGATAAAGTTACGGGAAAATGTGGTCGTGTGTACCGTGTTTGTAAAGTTTGCAAGAACTGGAGTCAGTTCGCGTATGAAGTGTCAACTTTTAAGGACCTTTGACGGAATATATGGCGCACACACATGAACCAAGGATGTAGAACGAGCAAGAAGTAGCGACACATAGCACTGGGGTGTCTGGTCAGAAAGACAGGAAAACGAATTGTACCCACGCAAAGACCGATATCATGAAAATCGAGTTCGCCCCCTTGAATATTCCTCTACGGAGGAGGCTACAGACAGCGGCTGTGCTGCAGTGGATTTTCTCTTTTCTGGCCATGGGTAAGAAACTCAGCCCTGGACACACGGACACAGGAGGAGGGGGGTGGAGGGGTGGGGGTTATTAATGTCTGAGGACTTAACAAACACAATGCTAACCTTCTTTTCTAACTTAAGCCATACAGTTATATGCCAAATTTTAAATTAATTTTTTAAGAATAACTCCAAACTAAATCATACACCTCAATAGTCTCTTTGGTTGGAGGCGTCCATCACAGGGTTCAACAGTTGAGCTTTAAACACTCCCTTAAAAAGGGAATAAAATTGGCATCTCCAAAACCAAAGGAAAACAACAAAGAATTAAAAAGAGAAACAAAATGAAGCCCTTAAGCATTAAAAAAGGCAACATTTATACATTTACAACATAGTAAACAAACTGATTTATGTGTATCTATGGATATATGTATGTATGTATGTATGTATGTGCATATGCACAATGTATTTTTGTCAGTTTGATTTTCAATTACATTTAAATGTCCATAAAACAATTATAACAAGTTATAATATGGATTATAACTATTATTTTGAAGTTTTTTTGCCATACTCGAACAGCCTTACTGACATGCCCATAGCACTATAGTAATACAATTTACAAGGTAATTTAGTTAACTTGAGATTAAAATCTTATGTTGAGTTAAATTAGTTGGGGGATGATCAAACATGGAGAGTAGAACGTACAGAGAAATCTTTGCTGTGATGTAAGTAAGCTTGCTGAATCAATTCCACAACTCGTTTTAACACCTTCCTGTCTGTCATCTGAAATAGAATATACAATTGATTTACCCTACCAGTTTAAAAAACAGAAGTTTTCCCATCTGATTTAGCCCAATGCTGCTTGGCTGCCTATGTTCTTCTTCTGCTCTCTGATTGGTGGATTCTGGCTCTACTTTATGCTGGTTGGCTATGGCTGGACTGGGACACACCCTGCTCTGGAGGTCGGAGGTCACACTGGGTCAGATCCTGGATTGTGTGGGACTACTTCCGGGACTATTTTCCTATAACCGTGAGATTCTAATGATTAATATTATTATATGCATTACTTTTTATTCATGCTTATGTTTCTGTTTCTTGCCTAGCATTTTTGTATTTGTTAGCATAAACTTTGCAGTATTTTTATGTCGGTTGTTTTCATTGTTGCATTCATATCATGCCTTTCTTTCCAGCTAATTAAAACTGCTGATCTAGATCCAAAACAAAACTACATTTTTGGATTTCATCCACACGGTGAGAACCTTTCATCTTCATCTTCGTTTTCAAGTCTGTTTGTTTTTTCCACATACTGTATCTCAGTCTCCATGAGCAGTTGCCTCCCTTCTATCTCGGTAAATGTGTTCCAAGACCCAGAGTGTAATGGAATAGTTATCACATTATTGCTTTAACTCCAACTACCTCCATGTCCTCCCTTCCTGTATCCATCAATCTCCTGTTTGTCTTCTACCTGGTAGCTCCATCTCTAGGATTATCCTTCTATCAATGTATCCACAGTCCCTTGTCTAAACATGTAGAATTAAATGTATGAAATATATGTATGTGTGTATCAGACAAATCTGTGTTTGTCTCTTTAGCTCTGCATTCAGAAGTGCCTGACTTTTGGATATTTTTATCTACCACATCTGTCCCTCAGGTGTCTTGGTCGCTGGTGCCTTTGCAAACTTCTGTACGGAATCCACAGGGTTCGCCCGTATTTTTCCAGGACTGAGGCCTCACCTGCTTTTTCTGCCATTCTGGTTCAGAGTACCAGTGTTCAGGGACTACATCATGTGTGGAGGTGATTTCACTGTAACTTACTTTTCCCTGTTTTTTGTATTTTACTGCCTGTATATAATGATACAACTGGTTTTTACCTTCACGTCTTTCAGGGCTTGTTTCTAGTGCTAAGGAAAGTCTTTCTTACCTTGTCAGTCGACCGAATGGAGGTAATGTTGCAGTCATTGCAATAGGGGGAGCACCTGAGGCCCTAGATGCCCGGCCAGGGGCTTTAAAGCTACAGGTAGCTTTAACATCTTGAGTGTATGTGTTCTGTAAGTCATAGATACGTTTATTACGTAATGTTTTGTTTTATCTTTTCAGGTTCGAAACAGAAAGGGTTTTATTAAACTCGCTCTCAAGCATGGGTGGGTGGATAATCCTTCAAATTTCCACTAAGGTCACTAAAAAGTGGACTTACTGTTTATTTGCGTATGTGTGAGTACAGAGCTCAGCTAGTTCCAGTGTTTTCATTTGGTGAAAACGAGTTGTTCGATCAGATGAATAATCCCACAGGATCCCATCTAAGAACTCTGCAGGTCAGCTGTTTGTGTGCGTCTGTATGTACAAGGTCCAGTGTATGTTAGCACAGGCTACCTTGCTCTGAGCATATGGTAATCTATCCACAGAACCGGCTGCAAAGCATCATGGGAATATCATTGCCACTGTTTCATGCCAGAGGAGTTTTCCAGTACAGCTTTGGATTGATGCCCTACAGAGCATCTATACACACTGTTGGTAAGACAATGTAACACCTACCAAGGGACACCTTATCCTGATAATTTCTATTTTATTAAATTATTTTATTAACATATTTTGATGTTTTACCTAACAAAATGGTGAAGAAAAATCATGTGTGCAGATGATCTCTGGAAGGGAACATTTATTTCTGTAAAACAAACAAAATGTTTATAGACAACAGTGGAAAAATTATTAATTTAACAAATTTAACATTTAATTAGCCAAGGTTAACATAAAATTAACTTCAACTAACAGACATCTTTATGCATATTTATTTTCAGTTGGGAAACCAATCCCTGTGACCCAGATCTGCAGCCCTAGCAATGAGGACATTGAGAGACTTCATGCCGTTTACCTGCAGAACCTAAGTGATCTGTTTGAGCAGCACAAACACGACTATGGCCTAACAGATGACAAACACCTCACTTTTATTTGATGTGTGTGTTTGATCTACAAGTGGCCTGTTAATGAACCCCTGTTGGTCAGATGACTCCTCAGTAGCTGGGTTAAAAGCTGTTGTACTAAATAGCACTATACCAAAACCTTACAAAGGAACTGCTGCTTATGGGTTCAAAAGATGCCAAATTAACTAGCAATGTTTATTCTTATTAATGGTTATTGCCACCATCATAAAATGACTATGCCAGCATGTCAAAATGCTAGCTCTAAATGCTTAATGTTAAAATTATTGGTATTTCTTACTGAAAATTCACTAAATTCTACCTCTTGTATAATGTTGAAGTACTAAAATAATATGTAAAAAATACAGCTTGTATACTTTTCTAATAATTGATTGTGCCCTATAATACAAAGAGTAGTCAGTATTACTACTGGCAAGCAATAACATATCTGCAATAACATATCCCCCTATGCTCAATGAAGCTTACGCGCTAGAGAGCAAAATAAGACCAACATGTTCGCTAACACTGTTGAACTGAGCTGTTGAAACGGTTTTGAGTACCTGATAGTGAGTTTTTTTGTAAATTTTGCCAGTCACTGTGACAAAGTAAAACATGAAGATTGCATCCAGAAGTTTATGTACTCAAAAATTCTGCAACATGATGCCAATTAATCACTCTTACATTGTGAGACGAGTTGTTTGACTCATCAGTGACATTAAGACCCCAGTGAATGTGATTCAGATGTTTGAGGTTCTGGAATTAAGGTTATTTCCTGTATTTTATATACTCATGTACAAGTTGCACCATATAATGTTCCAGTTCCATCATGTTAAAAGGGTATCCGTGTTATTTATCTTGAAATGAACCAATGACTATAATAAGGACAGTGCCTTTAACTGCTAAGGCTGCTCTTGTACGAATCATACAAACCAGTACATTTCCTCATTAAAAAACCTCAAAAGAAACAATGTTAAAAGTTCTCATTTGTAATTACATTTTCTCTCTTATAATTGAAAATAATAATACATGTACATGTGTGAACATTTCAATGGCTCGTAATGTGGTTGAAATATATGTTTGCAGTGCAACTTGCGGCTATTTTTTTTTTTTTTTTAATTTAAGTACACTTTCCCGAATATAAGTCGCTCTGGCTTGGATATAGTGCCTTATGCGTCTTTCATTGTTAAAATGACAAACCCCAAATTATATTATTTTGATATAAACATCACACAAGTCACAAACCTCTTTTCTGATTGCATGATACCTCTTCACACGTGTACATTCCCAAGTTCATCTAAGTGGCATTTACAACTTGCAAAATGCTGCTAAAGCTATCGTTCTCTAACAAAAGGCCATTAAACGGAGCGTTTACTTTCAGAGTGTGTCTTAGTGGTACAACTGTTGGGCAGGTGCTGCAACTTTTATTGAAGCAGCTGCCTGGTCTTGGGGGGTGGGGCATATGAGCGCTGCCAATGTGAGGGTAGTATAGATTCTGGACTGTGAGTTGTTAACTTGGTTGTGGTGATAGTGGTTTATTACTGCAGCAGTTAACAAATCTGCTCCAGAAACAGAGTAGAGAGACCTGGGTTTGTTTCCCAGTGGAATCACATGCGTAATAATGTAAATCCTCCTTTTAAAGTTGCTTTGGAGGAAAATGTAGCAACTGGTGATTTATCTGCAAAGGCAAACATTAAAACAACAAGGTTGTGTGGGTTCAACCTGTTCATCTCATCTTGAATGTATTTTCATGTTGAGAAATTTGTCTTTGACAATAGATCAGTCAAGAAAACCTCTGCTTATTGAATCTAGTTCAACATCTGACTAACAAATTACTGCCACCAAGTGGTTGAAGCTTTGATGTGACTGAGTGTCTCATGGACACTAAAAGTTGTTGTCCCTTGTCTTTAATGATAACCTTAAATTGATATGGCCCCCGTAGTCCTCGCTGCCCCATAGTGCAACCCCAAGATTTTTGCAGCTCTCTAGGTGGCGCTTGAGGATTACAAGAAGTTGAGAAGACGAGAAAGCTTTGGCCCTGTGGTTCACAATGACTTTATTATTAATTATTTTTACTTTTGTGTATTGATGAAGGGGCATTTTCATCACTGTTTAGGTGATATAATTTTATGATGTTTTATATCACATTTGTTAAATCTAATTTGTGTTTTGTTATTTTGAGTCTTGTCTTAATGTATATGCTTTCTGTTCAACTTTGTCATGTGCAGTAGTGTTTGTTATCTACTGTTATGATTGGTTGAGTTGCTGCTTTGGTCTTTGTTGCTGCTCCTGAGAAACTGAAGCTTTCTATGCATTTTGTTGATTTTGTTGTTTTGCTTTGTGCTTTTTTTTTTTTTCACAATATTTGCTTTTAACTATAGCCTGTCTGCTAAGAGGCAAAAAATGCCACACCGTGTACAAATGGCATATTCATATTCCAACTGCCTCCCACTTACTGTGAAGGTGGGAGGAAGTTGGAATGTAGCTGCAGCCAATCTTCAGACTGTTTGAATTCACGTGTTTGTATGAGGCAGAGTCTTGTGAATCTTAAGTCTTCATTCAACTCAGATCTTTCACTCTCAGTTTCAACAGTGTAGTAGGACAGGTTATTCAGTATGTCTTAGAAAAATTCTGGACTTCATTGTTGGGAAGTATTTGTGTTCGGTGAAAACATTGCTGTTTTCTGTGGCTGCTTCATGAGAAGATGTCTTGCCATTCAGTGGGCAGTATTCGGTAACAGCGAGAAGATGATTTCAGGGCCACAAATGCCGTCTTCTGATTGTGCGCCATGTCCCCCACGACGTCCTCCATCAACTCCACCGCTTCCTGCTCGAACTTTGCACCTTGTTCCGAAGCAGCCGGAAACAGTTGTTGTTCTACGAAGTTGCGGTAAAGTGAAGAAGTTGGCGGTCAGAGATTCATGGCCCTCGGCAAGGACGAACACAGAAGTCCAAACCAGGAGATGTCCTCAGTGGAGACCTCACCTGACCAGATCACGTCTGTCGTCTTCATCACAGCTGGCTTTTAATGCCATCCCGACTGCCGACCCTCAACCTCACTGTTTAATACCAGTAACTACACCTAGGAGGTGGGGCTCAGAAAACTCTGTGATGGCACCACAAATGTTCCCCCACAGGTAAGTGGAAGAAAAAAGCTATCGTTGGTCCTAAAACCTAACGTGGAATTAGTATTCCTTATTGGAAGAATTGAATGACACTTATGTAAACAAATTTAATTCATCGAAGGAAGTCAGAAGTTAAAAACATTATAAACTGAGACCCCCTGTTGGTCACAACATCTGTTACCTGTCCATTCCTAACCTCACCTTTTCCCATCTGTGTATCTCTTCAGCATCGCAAGTAAAAATCTGGAGGCCATTGATAGCAAAATCGAACAGGCAATGGTGAGTTTGGCTCCTAGGATTATGCTTACTGGAATGTACTGTAAAATGAATCTTCTGATTTGTGTCTGGAACTTTGTAGTTTATTGCGTTCCACAGATGTAGGCCAAAGTATTAAATTGTACATGGGGGTCAGGTCAAGAGCAGAAAGATGGAGAGTTTGTTTGAATGGAGATACATGGCATGTACAGTATAAAACCTGAAATACTAAATTTTAAATCACTTTAAGACGTCATCTACTAATTTCCCTGGCATTGCAGTGAAATGTAATAATATAGATGACTTTTTTAATATCGATAAGGTTAGCAGGTTGCATCTGGCCCCCAGGGCCTTAGTTTGCCCATTGAAGTCGTAGAATCATGACTTAGACTCAAATATCTAATATCCTCTAAATATCTATCTCTATTTGACTGCAACACAACGAATAGATACATTGTTATCCTGATCCTCTAACCTTTACCTTATTTTATTGGCAGAGAATCCCTAAATCTAATGAAATTTTACACTTTGTATGGTTTTCCCCTATGTATAGGACCTGGTGAAGAGTCACTTGATGATGGCTGTCAGAGAAGAGGTGGAGCTGCTGAGGGGACACATTAGAGAACTACATGAAAAGAACAAGGAGCTAGAGAGGGAAAATCAGTTCCTGAAAAAACTTGTACACGCCACAGACTGTCCACACACACACAAACATCTTAGTAGTACTTAATTAATGAATCCAAGGGTTTATTTTGTTACATTTGTTAAAATGTACAAATTGTATTTGTGTTGATTTAATGACAAAAAAAAATCTTGCTCTACATAAGCTCCACTGTATCCTATTACAAGAGAATACTATCAGAAGGGAATAGTCAAGGATGATGGAGGATGGTGGTTTGAACATTAATTATGGTCATAATTAACTTGAATAATAATAATTATTGCTAATATTATTATATAACAATTATAGTTTCCAAGATTTCAACACACAAACTAGAAAAGTTCATTAATCACAAAAGTCGATTGTAATTACACTGAATGTAAATTTAATAATCATGTTGAATCTGTTGAATGATAAGCATTGATGTGTTGAACAGGAAAGTTCTTGAATAGTTCTACATTGATTTGTCAAGTGAATAATCAATTTGTTTATCATCAAAAGTTTTGATGTATTCTTGAGTTCCATCCAGTTTCCACTGAGAACAAATGTAAAAGATTATCTGTGTAGACACTTTTCTTCAGTACTTACAGTACTAACCTTAATTCTTAAAACAGCTAAAAATATAAAGTTTACTGCCTTTAGCCTGAACACAAAAATAGTGGATGGATGACATCAGGTTGGCAAGTACAGAGATTAAATATCGGAATCATTCATTCATGTTCATCCTTTTATTCGTTGCGCAGCAGTCTCCACGATTAACACCCAAATCACACTGCTCCATACTGCGAGCCTTCCCATGAGTGGTGAGGGCACTGGAACTTATGTGGTTCAGGGCAGTGCAATGCACCAGAATCAGAATACTTTTATTATTCATTCATTCATTCATTCTCATCCGCTTGTCCGGAGCCGGGTCGCGGGGGCAACATTCGGAGGAGGAACAAACTTCCCTCTCCCTAGACACTTCCTCAAGCTCGTCTGGGGGGATCCCAAGGCATTCCCAGGCCAGCCGGGCGACATAGTCGCTCCACCGTGTCCTAGGTCTTCCTCTGGGTCTCCTCCCAGTGGGACATGACCCAAACACCTCCCGTGGGTTAGGGTAGATGTAGATGCCCAAGCCACCTCAGCTGACTCCTTTCGATGTGGAGAAGCAATGGCTCTACTCTGACTTCCTCCCGTGTGACAGAGCTCCTCACCTTATCTCTAAGGGAGCGCCCTACCACCCTGCGAAGAAAGCTCATTTCCGCCGCTTGTATCCGGACTCTCTGGAGGGTGTAGAGCTGGTCCAGTGTTCCACGACCAGAACGAAAACCGCATTGTTCCTCTTGAATCCGAGGTTCGATTATTGGACGAATTCTCCGTTCCAATACCCTGGAGTAAACTTTCCTTTTACTTTTATTATCTGAAAGGAAATTGTTGTGCAATTTTATTAATATTCTATTAGTATTTAAATGCAGCATGCGCTGGTGCAGTACGCAGCTGAATGGGAAGCGGCTGAGATGAAAATTAGCACCTCTAAGTCCGAGACCATGGTTCTGGACCGGAAAAAGGTGGTAAGTACACTTCAAGTCGGGGGAGAGATCCTCCCTCAAGTGGAGAAGTTTAAGTATCTTGGGGTCATGTTTTCGAGTGAGGGAAGGATTGAACGGGAGATTGAAAGGCGGATCAGGGCAGCGACCGCTGTAATGCGCACACTGTATCAATCCGTCGTGGTCAAGAAAGAGCTAAGCCAAAAGACGAAGCTCTCAATTTACCGGTCAAATCACGTTCCAACTCTCACCTATGGTCATGAACTTTGGGTCATGACCAAAAGAACGTGATCTTGGATACAAGCGGCGGAAATGAGCTTTCTTCGCAGGGTGGCAGGGCGCTCCCTTAGAGATAAGGTGAGGAGCTGTGTCACCCAGGAGGAGCTCGGAGTAGAGCTATTGCTCCTCCACATAGAGAGGAGTCAGTTGGGGTGGCTTGGGCATTTATAACGGATGCCCCCTGGATGCCTCCCATGGGAGGTGTTTGGGTCATGTCCCACTGGGAAGGAGAAGAAGACCTAGGACACGCTGGATCAACTATGTTGCCCACCTGGCCTGGGAACGCCTTGGGATCCTCCAAGATGAGCCGGGGAGAGAGAAGTCTGGGTATCCCTCCTCCGAATGTTGCCCCGTGACCCGGCTCTGGATAAGCAGATGAAAATGGATGGATGGATAGTATTTAAATGATAAAAAGCAAACAAACGAGTGAGAGGTTCCATATAAACAATGAAGCAATACCAACAGTCATGGAGAAGCCAATCAAAGTCTTGGCTAAGTACAATATGCAGGAGGCCTAAGATTAGGGGCAACAACACCAACGTGGGAAAAGGCAAATCAAGCCGAACGTCCAAACTTACTAATAGAGGAAGAACGCCACCAGCAACGTAGCAACTAACTGTGGCCTGAGCAATTTCTCTGGTCAAAATCCAGCCTCTTTAGTCTTTATTGGTGTGTATACCGTCCATCAGACGAAGCTATCTACAAGGAGTATGTGTATTTTTCCCTCTTTTGCGCCACTGATTTTTAGGACTCAAAGTACTGGTCATAATGGACATTAAGAGTAAAAGTTTCCTGAAGTGAAGTGTGTAGTGAAGGCAATTATAATCTCCAATGTCTTGGTGTGTGAACTCCCTCTACAATACAGAGACAAATTAGCATAGAGCTAAACCATGTAGCTAAGTAAGGAAATGTACATCCGACCTTTGGTTGCAACAAGCAGTACTCTGAGACCGGTTCCTGGTGGAGTAATAGTCTCTGAATACTGTTCCCTGATTAGCCAATGAAAGGCAAGTGTATGACATGAATCCAGGAAATTTAGCAACTAAAAGGAACCACAATGCTAATGCCTGCTCATGCAGACACCCACACAGAGTACAGCTATCTACAACATAATGCTACAGTATGTGAACTTAGCTGCTAAACCAGCCAACACCAAGATAAGGCTAAAGTAGGTCAGAATGATACGGATCATGGAGCTTTGTCAGATTAACCAAAGAGATACCCCCAAACTGATTTATTGAGATAAGTAATGGGTATTATTGGGGAAATTAAACCTCCAGTAGGACACACACCACCATTTGAGAGTCACTGCACTATGCCCACATTTTTATATTTCAACAATATTGGCATCCTTTAAATTTAGGAAACACTTAACTGACATTTCAACTCTGTACAACTCCCTATTTTAACATAATCTAAAGTAATTTATAGTAATCTCATCCAAATACAGTGAAGGTTTTTTTAGATTAAACAAAAACTGAAATCTCAGCATAAGCTATTATTTATAAAATTGCAAACAAATCTCAAGCAGGCTTTCTGAAGAAACTAAGTCTTACTTTTAAGTAAAAGATATTAGAATAAAAAAAAAACTACTTATTCAGAACAAATCGTTTTGAACACCACAGATTCTCATTAAGTTATTCATTTTTAACTTTCTTAATCAATCAGAAATATGTATTTGTTTGTTTCATTTTTCCAAATGTTCTTTTGCCTCGAATGTGAATTAAAAAATCTGTCCCATCACTATTTTATTTTTATTTTGCCCTCGCTGCTTCCCTATTTCTTATTCCAATCAGTGTCATCACACTAACCTGTGTCCTGCTGACTGTTTATTAGTTTCACCTGGTTCCCTCACTCACTCCTGGTCAGGTCCTAGCTCATGCTTGGTGTGCTGAGTAGTTTTCTATGCCATGAGTTCTCAGTTCTTGTTCCAGTCATATCCTCTTTTCCAGTTAGATTTTTTTTTTCATTTTTAAATTAACTTAACTTATGTTGCTTTATGTGTTTGAGCCTTTGAGCCATTTTCAGGAGTGTGACTAACTAGTGCAAGAAGAAATGCAAGACGGAAAAGCGTTCACAAATGTGTGAATATTAACAGTATATTGACAGGGTTTGAACAAAGCAAACTACTTTGTCAGATTTTACTTTTGATTCTGATGCTTTAGAATGCAACAATTGCAACTAGTAGGGGAAATAAAAGACCTGTATGTCAGCCTTACTTTAGCGAACATCTGCTCATAGTTTAGGCAAGTCCACACTTCTCACATCCTCACATATAGTTCCCACCTTAGTGAGAAGTGATAACATATATGTTTTAGTTGATAATGATTTGTAAATATGTGATAATGACAGGGAGAAAGAATGAATGATCACATAGTGAAATGTGTAATCTGCTGCACATTTAATAGTTTCATAAAAAAGGGATAGAAAAAAAATCAAGAATACATGTTTTAAAATGTTAAATGTCTCCGCTGGTACAATAGATCACACAGACTGCTGTCCTCTGTCAGCTTCCTCTCAATCCATTGATTATGTCACATCCTGAGAAAGTAGATTCATTCAGCTGCATATCAGAAAATTGATAATATGTCACACTGACAGGAAAAAATATTTTGCTTTCTACCTGGATACATTTAAAGTAAAATGATCTAAGAAGAACAGGAAGGTCCAGCCTCCTCTGGTCCAACCTCTAAGAGACAGACCTTGTCCTCAGAAGTCGGGTTTTCTAACAAAGCAAACAGAATGGAGGTTGTTTGATTTGTGATTTGGTTTTTCTCATAATTGACTTAATTACTGTTTCAGGTCTGTGTGTGTAGGTGCAGGTGTTACCATGTGTCTGGCCAGCTTGGAATCGGATGGTAGCTGGATTTTGTCCCTTCAGGAATTCCTCAGTAATTCGAACGTACCGCTAAAAACAACACAAGGTGATAGGAGTGAAAATACTGCATAAAAATTATAGAATGCTCTTTATCACTCCATTGATGGTTGTTACGTAGTAAGACTTTGGTTTTTCTGCCCTAAAATCTGGTAATGCCATGTCTGGGTTTCTCAAAATGATGTGTGTGCAAAAAACTGTTTACTGCCCGAGCGACAGACCAGTCTGATTCATCAGAACACAGGTTCTGATAATGATCTGATCAGAATTGGGCAAACGGAACATTTTCTTCTCAGGCATAATAATACATATTAAAATATAATTTGTTTCTCAATTGTTCCCTAGCCCTTGTTCTCTCTCCCCACACACATTGTTGCACTAATATAAAATATTTTTCTTTTATATTATTTTACATTATGAATACATTTGATTCTATCTTTGTTTTAAATGTTTAGATTGAGGGAGGATTTAATTTAATTAATTAATCGTATATTTCAGGGGCTTGAAAAGTTTATTATTTTTCATAGGAAAAAATAAATCTAAACAGATTGAGACGACTTGAAGTTGTGGTGCTATGCTCAGAGCACCTCGGTGGCAACCTGGCAGCTAGTGGATTTTAACTTGATGCCGTAGACCCAAGGCCACTCTCTAACCGCTAGGCCACCACTGCTGCCCTTGATTTAATATGTTAATCACAGTTTGGGACTTACTATACTAATTTGCTTTAAAAATCTGTATTTCTTAAAGTGTCTGTGAAGATTCTCATTCATCCAGGTCATAATATCCAAAAAGAGTTTAGTTGTAAGCAACTGGACTATAACTAGTAGTATAACTACTAGTAGTAGTATAACTACTTGAGTAGTTATATTGGTACCTTTTTATCCTATAACATCCTATAACATAGAAAACAAAATATAGAATGGGTTGCTGAGCCCAACAGCAAATAAATTATAAATTAATTAAAAATCAGAGAAGGTCAAACAGTAAATAGATGACTTAGGTAGGTTATTAATTAATTAACATCATAAAATGTTATTAAAACATCAAGGCATGAACAGAAAAATATATTTTTATTGTGAAGTACCCATTTGTTTACCTTCTTGTAGTCATCGCTCATGATGTTTCCAAGTGTATTGACAACTGAAGAGAAGGATGGTCTGGACTCAGGCTTCTCCATCCAACATTCTTTCATGAGGTCATACCTGTGAATGAGCAATATATGCATGTTTTTGTGATGCCTGTTTTTCATCCCTGTAATAATATGTGCCATGTGTATACCTGTATACTACTGTGTTTACTATTAAGTGTATACTTTTTCTATTTATGTTTTATATGTATACATGTATCTACTATCCAATCTCTGAGTTTACTTTAGTTAAACCTCGGTGTCATGTCAATACCTAAACACAATACTTTGTTTTGTGTGTTTGTCTGCTTTGTTTCTTGTCATACACAGTCTGAGGTGCATGGTCAGGGCAAGTCATCCTGTATCCTCTCCTTAGAGCAGAGTAAAAGTCTCTGGTTCTGGGAATGTCGGGATAAGGACTCTCACCTAGGGAACACAAAAAATGAACTGAATTATCATGCTGTCATTTAGATAACATTAAACATTATATAACATTAAATTCAAACTCAAACAGCTTGTAGAGAAGGAATTGTGTTATAATTTGTCAGGCAGTGAAGAGGAGGACCATTGTGATGCAGAGTGGGACTAAATCACAACTTCTCAAATCATGTTGAACCATCTACGAATGGGGAGAGATATTATGGGTTTCTCGTCATATCAAAGAAAATGTGCCTAAATACAGTGAATAAGGTCAAGCAGGAGTCTCCATGGATGATGACGTTTGCAGATGACATTTCGATCTGCAGTAAGAGTGGACCACAACTAGAAGAGAACCTAGAGAAGTGGAGGTTTGGACTAGAGAGAAGAGGAATGAAGGTCAGTTGAAACAAGAAGGTTCAGTACAGTGAAAGTGCAGGAGTTAAGATAATCGGGATCAGTTCTTCAGAGCAGTGGAGACTGTGGAAGAGAGGTGAAGAATAGAGTACAGGCAGGATGGAACAACTGGAGAAAAGACATGAGGAATAGTTAGAAGACAGGAGGCAGAGCTGGAGGTGGAGGAGTTAAAGATACTGAGGTTCTTTTTAGGGGCGACTTGCACCATTTTCTCATTCAATTCCGAAACGAATACCGAAGTGGGTAATTCGGCATTCGATTCCGTATTAACTAATCCGCCTTCGATTCACTTTGCATTCACATTCAGTTTAATTTGGTATTCGCTGCGCATTCGATACCCGCTTTGCATTCACACTCAATAAGGGAGCGAATGCGCATTAGTCTAACCATGGTCCAGTTTCAATTTGATCACGTGGTTATATAACGAGATCTCGTTAATATCCAGTTTTATTCAACATGGATTCTGTCAACAAACGCACGTGTAATTTTGAAGAAGAAATGGAGCAGGTTAAAGAAAGATCAAGGCGACGTATGAAGGCGATGAGAAGGAGACACAAAGAACGAATGAAGAAGATAAGGAGAGAAAAATTAAGGACGTTTTTTGTAATCCTGTTCCTAATAATGCAGCAACATATAGCGGTTGACAAGGAAATGAGCCGCTCCCGTAGCATGTGGTGTCACGAGAGGTCTTCAACATGGTTTTTCGCGATATTTTACAAGCTCTTTAAACTAATACGGGTGTTGTTGTGTTCACACACACGCGGGGAGCGACAACCGTTTTACTTTTTATTGCTTTACACCCGTATTAGTTAATTCGGTATCGAAACCCCCGACTAAAGGTGGATTAGTTAATGTGCATAAGTTGAGGAGCGAATGCGTGTTAGTTTGTAATGTGAATGCAAACAGGGAGCAAAACTGGTTTCGCATCGCAGCGAATACCGAATTAAGTGCCAATGTGAAAACGGTATGGGATGGACAGGCTTAAGAGTGAGGTGATTAGAGGGACAACACAGACAGGAAGGTTTGGAGAAAATACTAGAGAAGACATCCTAGAGATGGAGCTGAAAGTGAGGGAGGACATGGAGGTAGTTGGAGTTAGAGTAGAAGATAGAAGAACAGGGCTAGATGGAAAACGTTGATTCACTGTGGCAACACCTAAGTAAAGAACAAGCCGAAAAGGGGATGAAGAAGAAACATAGTTACAGAAATAGAGATAATTTGGCGAGGCTACATTAGAAGTACAGTCTTTACCCAGCGAGAAAATCTCCCACAGCAGAATTCCATAGGACCACACATCACTCCCCGAGCTATAGACACTCTTGAACACACTCTCTGGTGCCATCCACTTCAGCGGTAGAAAGTTCTGCAACAGCAGCAGCAAATAAGTTGTTGTTTTGATTTGACTATTAAGGACATCATTTCGTATAAAGTACTGACATTTCCTCTGGCGATGTAGTTCTGATCCTTGGTCAAGTCACGTGCCAAACCAAAGTCGCAGATCTTCACCAGCTTCCCGTCGCAAACCAGCACATTTCTTGCAGCCAGGTCTCTGTGGACACACTGAGGGATGTCACATGACACAGTCATATGGGTGGCCATTACCGGCACTACTCTAAAAATGTGCACATACACTATTTATTGAACTTTTTTTTCTTTTTAAAGAGGAGCTTACATTTTTAGAAGACAGGAAATCCATGGCTTGAGATATCTGATAAGAAAAACTGAGCAGGTCATTGGGGCTTAAGGCAGAAGAGTCATCGAGCAGCTTAGATGTTTCATCTGAAAGAGCAAAAAAACGCACATTTTTACATTACGCTCTTACTACTGTCAGAGTTGAGATAGAGCAACAAAAGGGACTTTAAGATGTGCCATATTCTCCACACTATAAGTCATTCCAGAGTATAATTTACACTCAGTGTCAAAATGACCAAAGTGAATTTTCAGCGGTAAGGGAGGAGCAGATACTGTTACACCTGTGTTGCATCTGTAGGGTTTACTCATAGTCCTAAAAGTAGTACACATATCACAGTATTCAGTTGGAGTATTTTGTTGTTGACCTAAAATTATGTACAAATTAATTTGAACAATAACCAGGTTTGTTCTTCCTGGCAATTTCTTTATTGCCAATTCCCAATTGGCATTTAGTTTCAAAGCCATCCTCGCCCAAGCTTTTTTAGATACGACTCCATCCCATACTGCGGTTTTAGTCATCAACAGCCCTAGTTATGCACAAATAAAATTTTGTATGTTTTTTTGTGGCCAATTAACCAAAATAGTCTTCTTTTTTACGCAAGAAATTCATTTGTTATTTTGATTTTTGCAAATCAAGCCTTATTTTCCAAACTGAAGACAAGAGCATTCCCAAAGTTATCATCAATGCATTGCTTTCATATATTTTTCCAGTATTGCAAAATATATACCACTATGCTGTCATTTTTAAATGCACTATTTATGTCACTGTCAAATTTTACAGTTGTCATTGACTCACCTAATGATGGATACTGGGTCTCACAAACGGTGGGCTCGGTTTCAACGCTATTCATTGTCTTCATGGCAACATACTGAGTGTTCTTCTCTTTGCTCATGTCCATGTAACCACCATCACTGTTGATAGAATTAAATGGGATGGTCACACTCAGGGTATGAGTACAGAGGTAGTTAGACAGATAGAACCAGGACTTTAAATCTGTTCAAGGATCAAAAACAAAAACCTGATCAAAAACAAAAATCTGTTCCCTAACAAGAATGCAGGTCAAAATAATTAGCTTCTTAAAAATATCCTGTACTTGATTGAGTACAATCAAAGTAACGTATCCTAAAAAGTTCATGATAGCCAGGACATTGAACCAGATTTTTTTCAGCAATCAGTTTGGAACAGAAACAATATTTGAACAATTCCGGTTTTGCATTCCTGGATGATACTGGACTGTTTAGAATCAAAAATATCCATACTGGAGCTTTTCATGAGACAAATGACTTTAATGGTAGTCAACACAGGCTTTTTAAAGAACTTAATACAACCAGTATTTACCAGGTGCCATTATTTTAAAGCCCTGAAGGGGAACATTATTAATTGTGTTGATGTGAAGTCCCCAGAAAGAGGGGCGTAGCCAGAACCCCCAAAAAAATCATCATCCCTTGTTATGACATGGTCAGCCCTCTCCATTGGATGGGCAGGCCTGACTGACAAGTGGGCGGGCCCGTGGCTACGCCTATGCTCAGAAACACTCAAAAAAATGTCAGTAACCTCTCAATTTGTCCATCAGTCTGCAAGAAGGTGTGTTTGTTCTTGTGCAGGTAGTTGAGCAGGTCTCCATGATGACAGAACTCAGTGATCACATATACAGGACCTGAGAAGAGAAAACACTCACATGAATTTCTCATTTCATTCCACCCACATATTAACTACAAAAAAGCAGATATGAATGACCAGTTAATAGAATTCTGCATTTGTTATTATAAAAGCTGAATTTTGCTTTGCAACCCATATTATACTTGGATAATGTGAAATTCATTCTGGCTAGAATTTAGGTTAACTTTCAAGCACATGCATGCAGGAATTAGCATTAGCTAAAGCTAAGTTGCTACATGTAATAGTTAAAGTCAGCCCATAGAAGACTAGATAATGATTTCACAGCTCAGCTATAAAAACTATTACTGGGTATAAAAAGCTTTGAGTTCACACTAATCTGTGACTATTGCAGAAACCAAAACGTAATGGGAAAACTGGTCATTTTCTTACTTAGCATTGCTAAGTGAGTGTTTACCTGTAGGGGTGGTGCAGGCTCCCAGCAGGTTGACTATATTCAAGTGAGGACCAAGATGGACCAGAACCTTCAGCTCGGACATGAGAGACTGGACTGAGCTGTTGTTCTCTGTACAAATAGAGTTTATATACAGTTTCACACCCATATTGAATGTTTACATCAAATTGTAACATTTGTACTGAGCCACAGCTACATACAAATGCAGACAGAGAAAATTCAACATACGTTTCACCATTTTCACCGCTACTTTGGTTGTAGATTCAGGAGAAATCAGTCCTGAGATGTTTGCTTCAACGACACGACCAAATGCACCTGAACCTAACACCCTTCCTGCAGAGGGGGGAGAGATTGGAAGAGTGAAAGTGAGGAAAGTTGCTGAAAATGACTTAAGGGAAAATACAGAAAAAAAAACTTTTAGCAGTTTTATAAGAGTTTGTTTGGCCAACTTTCAGAATTGTAGAGTAAATCAACCTGTTTGTAAGTATATAGAATAGTTTATTTTTTCACCCTTTTCTAGTACTATGCCATGTAGTGCTTGATGTTTTGTGACATTCTGACAATATGGCATGTTAACACCTGGAACTAAACACTGGGCTTGTTCAGGTATTTTCTGCTAATAATGCTGTAGTACTCATCATTGTCACATTCATATATAGTACACCAACAGTATAGCTTCACTTAATCTCTTTAAAGAATATGTTCTATCCTAACAAGTACACTAATAGATTCAGCCACTATGCTTTTTTCACCCCGATCCACTTAAATGTTTTCATTATTTTTTTTATTGTAGCTTTGGAAAACGCTCAATGTAGTGTAATACCTAGTGCAATGCTGTCCCGTGGTATTTCCCAAGCAGTGTCATAAGGCAGGGAGCCGGGGTCAATGTAAGTGTAGTGCTGATTGTCACTCACAGACTCAATTACTTTCCATCGAACTTCATAATGAGGTTTCTACAAAAGAGCAGAAGAAATGTTATTCTTTTTCACAAGTTAATAAAAAAAGGCATTGGAGAGAGGAACAGAGGAATGAATAGGCCAAGAAAGACAGATAATGTACAGATAAGGAGACGTGGTGTGAGATGCCATGCTGAACGAGCCAATCAGTGTGAGGAACAGAGGAGTATGCTGAATTATTATTTACTTTATTATTCAATTATTTACAAAGACAAGAATGTTTCAGGAGTGATCTGTCTTAAAGAGTGTCAGCTAAGGTGAAGGGAAAGGTTTACAGGACAGTTGTGAGACCAGCCATGATGTATGGAGTAGAGACACTAGGAATAGGCAGAAGACAGGAGGCAGAGCTGGAGGTGGAGGACTTAAAGATGCTGAGATTCTCTTTAGGAGAGACAAGGATGGACAGGATCAGGAATGAGGTGATTAGAGGGACAACACAGAGAGGAAGGTTTGGAGAAAAAGCTAGAGAAGCAAGATTGAGATGGTTTGGACATGTTCAGTGGAAGGATAGTGAAAAGGAAAAGAAGACTGTGACTAAAAATGGGTCAACTGACTTTTCTCCATAGGGTGATTAGGATGATGAGGAAGAAAATGGCCACCAGAACCAAAACCAGTATAGAAGACAGTACCGGCACCTGAGACAGGAGTGCTACAAAAGAGAGAGGGGAAGGGAGACAAAGATAAATCATTAACAGAATGACCAGAAACCTACAAAATTGTATTATGCACATCATGTACAACAAGTACGTACAGAAACATTTAACAAGTGGTTTATGTCTATATCTTCATCTCTTGAAAAAAAAAAATTCTTATTTCCTATGGTGGCATACCCATGACTTATACTGATATTATGGACATTATATCACGACAGTTATGTAATGGTAACCCAGTAACACAATGTCTGGTTTTCACCATTTTTTCCAAAAACCTTGCATAAAAAAATAGTTTGCAGGAAATGATAAATTGGATTACTTTGATTGGAGAATCACAAAACTATAGACAATACGTTATCGTATTTTCACTACCATGAGGCGCATCGTACTAAAAGGCAAGGTCTCAGTTTTGTGTGCCATTACTCTATTTAACACACACAAGGCGCAACTGATCACAGGGCGTAGGTTTTATATACAATCCACGTCAACACTTCTCCCTTTAAAGTTCTCATGGTTTCCTTTTGCTACGCCCGCCTACAACTACAACAACACACACAAGCATACAAGTGTGCTATTTAATGAAAGAGCGGTAACAAAACAACACCCACACTTCCCCCTTTAACGTTCTCATAGTGTCCTCTACCACGTCTGCCTTACATAGAGATGGCAACAGGAAATTTTGATTTCAGCTAAAATGTCTGGGGGTCGCAGGCGCCCAAGATGAAGGTTTTTATGCATTTTTACACACATTTTTTAAAGCAATTAAGGCAGTATTTCCCTCAATGAAACATCAACATCAACTTTACTGAATACTCACATTTTCAAATCCTGAAGAGCCAGAATTTAAGCTATAAAGTCAATCCAATAATTTAACTTCTTGAAATAATTCACATAAAGAATGTCTTTCCTTATTTTCAAAAAATATGTCACACTTTCAATGCACAGTTCCATGATTATACATGTAGTAGCCAAACACAGCTTTAAAAAATACCGTTTTGTTTTACTTCCGGCTTCAGCGAGAATGTTCAAGATAGATAAACATCCTTTTTTTCGGAACAATTTTGACGCAGAAATAACCGTATTCTTGGTGACAGCAATAAATATAGGTACCTCACCCCTCCCTAAAATTTTCTCAACAGATTTCGACGTTTCACAAAAATTCCGTTTGGCGGAAAAAATTGCCATCCCTGCAACAACACACACTGGGCACACAGCACTATAGGGCGCTCCGCACATTTTGAAGCAAATCTAAGATTTTTATGTGCGCCATACAGTTGTGAAAATACGATAATTCCACATCAGGAGATATTTTATGTGACCTGAAGATAGGTATTTGGAGAAAATGACTGTATGAATAAATGTACCGATATTGGTTTATTTTAGTATCAGAAAATCAAGTGTACAATATTCGCCTAAAGAATATATTTCCCCCACTCATTTTTATTCTTCTGGTTTACAAAGATTGGACTTACATGAAGACACCACTCGGAGGTCTCTCACTCTGTGTCCTGCAGCATTTTTCACTTCACAACGAACTGAGTTCACTGATGTCAAACTGGAGAGTCTCAACTCACTACTTATCTACATTCAAGGAGACACACACACACACACAGTCCTGTTGGTCATTTTCTCAGAATGACATCTTTCCTTCTCTCTGATGCCTTTAAGAGTTACCTGAGTAACTCCTTTCTCCTTCACCCTGCTGCTGTTTTCCCAGGCTGCTGTATGATTCTCCCAGTTGCAACTGTGGAGTTTTTCTTGTTAGCAATCTGCAGCAATATTTGAGTTTGTTTTTGTGTCTTTGAGTGGGCAGTTACCTTTTGGGGCTGTGACATGTGTACCAGGTAATGGTGGGTGGTGGAGCTCCCTCGCAGACACACAACACTGATGTACCATTAATCTCTGACAGAGACACAATCCTAGGGGGCGCTGCCCACACACCCACAAGCAAACACACAAAAATAATGCACATTATTAATTAACAATGAAATTTAGAATCTGTGGTTCTTGGTTTTTTTTTGTTTAGTTTTTTTTACATTTGTAACATTTCAACACCTGTAACCCATAATTTTGTCACCCTTTTTCTAACCTTGGATTTGTAGGTTGAAAGTCACATTTGCAACATCGTCATCGTTTGAAACAGTGGCAATGTAACTTCCTGTCCGATCCATTTGGACATGGATGAAGGTCAGTTTGCTTGTATACCTGCAAGTTAATTAATAAGACAATCATATTTAACCAAACCATCAAACACAGGGTTGTGCAAACTTTTAGACCCATGGGGGTCAAAATCCAAGATAAAATGGAGCCAAAAAACTAAGATAAACTAATATTTATCTTAGTTCATCTTTAACTAAGATAAATAGCATGTAAAAGTCATGTATTAACGTAAAATGCAATTTTTTAATGGCAACTACTGGGGAAAAAACAACATTGCAGGGAAAGGCAGAAGTATAACAATAACAAAAATAAATTATTTTGGCAGGCCAGATTAAGAAGCTCAATGGGCTGCATCTTGCCCGTGCCTGATCTGACCTAAACACAACTGAACCCTTTGTTGTTGGTATATCTAAAAATATCCAAATTCTAAAATCTTATTTTTTGCCCATTTTTGGTGTTGACACAGCTTGCTTTGCTCGTTGAATGCAGGCTGTGTTCCAGCTCTGGACAGATGACTTCATTTTTAATTCGCCCTACCACCATGAGCCAAGTATTTAAGGAACAATTGCATACTTGGTGTAATAGTACATACCATAGACAAATTAATTCTAGAGTGAATTCTGGTCACCACTTTATGACAAGTTTAGTTTGAAACAATAGCACATAAAGTCATTTTGGAGGTTTCAAGGTACGAGGGGAAGTTTTTGTAATTAGACCTTAGTGAAAGCAAAAGCAGTCTGTGCTGATTTCGACGTGTCACAAATAACATTATACTACATTCCTCTCAAATGAAATAAGGCTGAAAAAACAAAAAGCCAATTTTTCACCAAATTACCCACAATTTGAGGTGCTCAGGGACATGCAAGATTTTAGATTATTTTAAACATGATCAATCTATTTTCTGTTGACTAATCAGTTTCAGTATTATTGTTATCAGGTAAGGGCAATAATTCATTGTTTACCTTTATTTTTCCTTACAAACTGTTGGTAGTTTTACCAACAAATGTTGGAAAATAGGTTTGACTTGCTCTGTGTTTTGGTGGTTATTTGAAAGTTTGGTTAAATAACAATTCTCACCTGCTTCCAAGAAGATGTGTGGTGGCCGCAATGCTTGTTTTGTTCCCAACTGTCTTGTTGTCTCCTGTTGTCCATGTTACGGTTGGGGCAGGGTAAGCATCAATTTCCAGGCTGAGTTCAACGGTATCATGAAGAAGTGATGACACGTTAGTGCCATGTGACCAAGTGAAAATGTAGCCTTGCTCTTTTAGAGAGAGATAAGGGTGAAGGTGTAATTATGTCTGCATTTCAGTGTGTACAATACTGCATGTACTTAAGTGTGTTTGAGTTCATATACTCACGAAGTACAGTCACTGTAACATTTTTTGTCACTGTGCTTCCCCGTTTTGGCTCCGTTACTTCACACATATAGACACCTGCATGAACAGACAATCAGTCACTTAGTTAATAAGTCCTGACATTGACATTGTCATGTTATCTAGTCTTCAAATTGAAAAATTTAGTCAACTTTTAGAGAAGGGTAATAGGCCAAAGATCTGAAAATGACCAAAAATTAAGACAATAAAAATAAAAATAACCATTAAGCATTGTGAGCATCAATATGAACATAGTAACTCATAGAACATAACTCATAGTAAGTTGTTTCTTGTCAGAAATTTTGGAAATTCAGAACAAGACTTCTAGTACTAAGCTAAAGCAGTAAGTGGGGACGGTGCCTTTTCTCGGTACACCTCAGTGATTACTTGGCAGTTGGTGGATTTGAACCTGGAACCCTCTGGACCACACTGCCGTTCCTTAACCACTGGGACACCACTGCCTCAAAAAAGTCACAGAAACCCAAAGGTTTAAATTTTTAGAAAAGACGTTTTGCTTAGAAAAACGTTTTTTCTCTCATCCAAGATTCAGTTCTGATCATGGGGAGTACACAGGTTATATACTGTGAGTTAGAAAAAGTTGTGTAATGTTTGCTCCTTTGAGCAGAAAATGACTCAAAGGAGTAATGTTTGCTCCTTTGAGTCATTTTAATCACTCACCTGAATCCTCCATTGTTACGTTAGAAATGTTGATGAAAGAGCGTATTTGATTGGCCAGAAAGTCAGTGAGAGGCTCCACTTCCTGAAAAACAGGAAACTCCAAATTATACAGACAAAATTCCAAACATAAACACTTTGAGTGCCACTGTTGGCAAGACACCAATACCTTTTTGCGCGGAAAGTTCCAATTGAAGTAAACAACATCGGTCTCAGTTACTGTACAGTTGATTGTCAGAACCTCTCCCTGTTTTAGCAAAATGCTTGAAGCTGACAAATCTACATGAATCTCCTGCGGAGCTGTGGGAGTAAAATGTACAAAATAAAAGAAATTAGAACAGATCGGGTTAGTTTTAATCAAATCAGCTTCACACCAGAATCACACCTAATCACTAAAAAAGGCTTCTTTGTCCCCATGTTAACAACAAAACATCAAACCTGAATTAATTTGAGTCGCTGTGTTTTGCGGTTTATGTTAAGTAATTTTTAATAGCTTCTTAGCCAGATTAACACACCAACAACACTGAAGACGTAGTACACTTGAGATTCCTTCTGCTGGTCACCACGGGCTGCCATGCACACATACGAGGTGTCATTCAGGGGACCTGTGAAGCCTCGGCTTGCTTCATATGTGAGATTGTAAACTTGCATCCTGCCCGGACGTTGAAACAATGAAACATTAAGTTGCGGGTCAGACACTGCACATGGTATAGTGTCTTCCTCCTCTTCCTTCATGATCACACCTGGACCTAGTGGGACAAACCATTCATCGGGACCTGTATGGGATTAGAACCAGGTTAGGTAAAACACTGGTGGGCACTTATCACTCATGCCACAGTGCTGTAATAATGATTAATTTAGCAATTACCTTGTCCAGGTATAAAAATGTCAATATATCTTCTCTGATTGGACGACGCCTCCTCGCACGTGTACCTCCCAGAGTTCATCCAAGTGGCATTTATGAGTTTCAAAATACTGCTAGAGCCGTGGTTCTCTAACAACACGGCATCAGTAGGAGTGTTTTCATTAGGTGCATGCCATATCACACGACTCCAACCTCGACAAACCTTTAGAGAAACCGGGTACAATTGATTACAGCTTGCAAATTGTCATTGTGATACAGACCAGTGCACACAAAAAAATTCAAATGCATTTAACCCATCACCAGTGAGCAGTGAGTGGAGACAGTGCCATGCTCAGTGGTAACCTGGCAGCTGGTGGATTTGAACCTTTAACCCTCCAGACCAAGTCCAAATCCAAACCACTAGGCCACCACAGCCCCAATTTAAAAAGTGTATCACTGTTTAATCAACCCTAACCCTAACATACTAGTATAATACAAGTATTACTGACCACTGTGAAGTTTTTGTTCGGCTCAAGCACAACATGAGAGGTTGACGGCAGAAGCTCCAAACCATGGACTGCCACAGGGAGACCCAAGTAAACACCTATAGACAGAAAGGCATCTCACTAAACAAACCTTACAGGACACACCCACCAGTGTCAGTACACTGACCATCACATGACGGTTGACAAAAGTAAAGCCCACCTACCTAATAGGAGAATTAGGTAAAAGACGCATCCTCCTTGTCCTCTGATTGACGCCATCACAATTCTGAATGAAAGAAAATTGATTCGTATTAGTCCATTGTAGTTCTATTACTGATGTTGCTTAATCAACTTCATTAATTTCTGTCATGTTATTCTATCTATTGAGGCTTACCATTGATTAGCACTGACAGTGTCCTAAGCAAAGACATTAATAATTGCATTATTGTAGATTAGTTTACAGTTAACATATGCTTTGTTAATTAAAATAGTGATTTATTTGGGAAATTACTGGCCATATTCTATATACACATCGAACTTGTTACATTTATGGTCTCACTAGGTCAGGTATATCTTTTTACAAGAGACATATTAGCCTATTATACATTCATTGAATGAATGTATTTAAACTGGATATAGAAAAAAAACATGAATTTGTTTATTTATTACAAGTACAACTTCTGAGTCTAGTGAATGAATCTCTGTTCTTGTACAGTTACTTCTGATGGTTCTGAGACTCATTCCTTTGGCTGTGGCTTCTTTCCAATCACAGCACAGCAGTGCTGTCACAGCAGAATATCCACATTGGCCATCTGACCACAGCAGTAGATATAAAAAATAAAACACTCAAGTATTTCCTGTGGTTAGGGTTGCAGCCAATCACAGCACAACAGCTGTGAAACTGTCATCAAATGCTTAGCTGTCTGTTGGTGACTGCTGTACATCTCCATCAAGTATAACAGTGACAGTTGCCTCTGAATAAAACTTATCCCTGTTTTATTTAGTTCTTTAAACATACTGTGTAGCCCACAAGTAGTCATTCAAATAGTCCATGTAGTCAGGGCTTTGAATCCGATTTTTTTGGCCAATCGATTGATTAGATGGTATTTAAATGTTTCTAGTTTTAGGTTCCATAATGACAGTGATGCTCCTTAACCAGTTAGAACCAAAAATCTTGTTACTGGATTGCAACTTTGGTTGTGTGCTACACAAGATTTGTAAAGAAAAAACAAAATCCATATGAACCGGTTATCATTACTTTTTAGAAGCGTCTATTTTGTAACGAAAAAAGAAAATTCTGGTTTTGTTTTTGTTAAAAAAAAACCCAGCCAATAGGGAACACAAGCCAGTGTTTTTATGGTGCCGGTCCATAAATGGTGAGGGTTGTGCCTGGAAGAGTATCTAGCGGAAAAAAAAAATTTAGCCAAATCTAAGATGCGAGACAACAGAAAGGATAGAATGGAAATTGTTAACTCGCTCTGGCAACCCCAAAAAAATGGGATAAGCCAAAAGGAGAGGAAGAAGTTTCGTTTTTGTTCAAAGCAAATGCCAAAAGTTTTCGTCAATTGAACTAGTTTGAGGCTATCTAACTTTTAATTCTAGTGTGTTACTTCTTACAAACAATTTTTTAGTGCCTTATCCTTGGCTTACTCTGTGCTGCCTGGAAATTAGGCAGATCCATGCACGCTGTATTCCCAGTCATCAGACTGTATCCTTTACCTGGATAGACAGACATATCATTCAGGGAAAAAAAAATGTTTATACAGTCTACAGATAATACAACATTAAAAATATTTAATATAAATCATGCATTTTAAGCGTTAATAGAGGGAAAACTTGTATGTTTATGATGATGAAGTTGACTTGAATAAACCTGCTGTATCTCTACACTATGTTGACATAGACGTAGACCAGGGGTGTCCACTCTATTGTGATCTACTTTTCAAATGACCAGGTTAGAGGGATCTACCAAGATTTAAAACTCTAAATATATTTATCTATATAAACTGGATATCTTATTCTATACATTGTTATATATTTGTTATACTGTCTGACTCAATACCTATGTGTCTCACTTTAGCCCAGTGATTAGCATCTTGAAATACAATTATATTCCTAGTTTTAATTACTATTTTTTTTTATGCTATTGCTCAGGATCTACCGACTTTCCTTCTGAGATCTACTGGTAGATCCCAGTGGACCTATTGGGCGCCCCTGCTCTAGACTATTGAAGAAACAAATTCCCCAGCTGTTGCTCTTCCTCTTGCTAACCTGTTATCTGTATTTCAGCAGCTTGTCAGGAGTATTTAAAAGCAGTTTATTTGTATGAATATGTATAAGTTATTTCCTCTGTTTTCTCCAAACCATGTTCCCTCCCACATTTTTCCCCCACATTAAGTGTTACATCTGTAGCCAACCATAACAACGTTACATCAAATCATTGTTGGCAGAGACATGCATTTGTGCTCTGATAAAACTGCTGTAAACATTGCAAGACTTTCTGTACTGTACTGCAAACTTACAGCAATAGAAATGTTGTAGTGTTAGTATAACTTAAGATAAGCAGTGTTAATGATAATAACATTCCTGACTTTAAAAGTAAAAAAGAAAGATTCCCATTTTAACCGACCTGAGGATGCAGTTGCTTGTTTTTGTCCCACTTCTCCTCCTCTCGATATTTTGCTTTCTACCTCTCAGTCTCATTCCAGAAAGAAGACGAATGGAAACAGACTGAGTCATTGAGACAGAAAAAGAGGGAGACGCAGAGAGTTTGAGAGAGAGAAAGAGGGAGAGGGGAGAGTGTTTGTGTGTGTATCAAGGAGAGAGAGAAGGAGGGAGAGAGAGAGAAGGAGAGACACAGAAGAAACGTCTGTTTTTAATCTACCACCTCCTCCCCTCAACCCCAACAGGAAATGATCTGCTCACCACACTTTAAAGCAAAGTCAGTGGAAAACTCTCATAAAATTCCTGCAAAATCACTTTTCCTTCTGTGCATATCCATGTTAGTGCTTAAACATTTTTCCTTTTGCAGGAGGAAAATTGGGTAGCTGTAAATTTGCTTATTTTTCTGTTGCCACCACCCTTTAAATAAACTGTCTCTGTGAGAGAAAAGTATTTTTAATACCTGTTTGTGCAGAAACATTGAAAACTGCCAAAGCTTCAGCCAATAAGGGATGATGCATTAGCATTTGAAATGATGGCGCAATGGAAAATTCTTCAATCAATGTAGCCAGACAGTTTTTTAGGGGTTCGAAGGGGGTGGTTTGATTTAAATACATAAATACAAGAAAGTTTTTTCTTCCTTCCTTAATCTGTGATGACACCATAGAGATCCTGTTTTCAAGGTACTTTCTGCTGGATACTGATAAAACTGCTTCAACTCAGTGCACAGGTGAACTTTAATAAAGGACCTGACTTTCTGTTAAAGAAAAAAAAAATCATGAAGAATATTGGAAAAATGGAAGTATATTGTTGCAGCATTAGCTTCTGCTTTCCCCTCGTAGAGCTCTCCTCTCTCCGTCTGCTGCGCTAATCTTCTTTTTGTTGTTTCTCTTTGGTATCTGTCTCTTGCTTGAAGTCCTGTTCCTGTCTGGTCTTTTGCCAGTGAGTTTTTGTTTATTTGTGAATAAACCCTCATGAAGAAAGTGCCACCAGCTTCTTCACTTGGGTCCTCTGGTGATGGTGAGATGAAGCATCATGAGGCATCAAGTGGTTCGAGAAAGGGTTAATTTCATGAGGCTTCATGTGTTTGCCAAGATAATTACAACAATTACAACTAAACCCTTTTTGGAAGCTTCATGTGCTCACGACATCACCTGCTGGCCAAGTGTATAATCACAGGCATAATCTAAACACTGAACACTGAAGCACTTAATGTGTGATGCATTCATTTTTTTTTCTTTTGTTATGTCTGTTTGGAATGACTATGAATTACAAAAAGTGTATGACCAAATTATTTCTGTACATAAAATATCACATGTGTGTAAAAAAAGGATTTTATTCTCTGTGTATTCTCCCAATATGGTTATATCATAATTATTGCAGATGATACAATACTTTTCTCAATGGATGGAATGGATCTGCATGGACATAGTCAGGCAGTGGACAATGAAAATGTGGTATTATACTAAGGGATGATTTTATTTTGAAGTAATGGGGGGAAAGAGTTTGTCTGTTGGTGCGGAGAGTGCAGGCAGGTCTGTTCCAGCACACTTGTTGACTGGTTGACGTGCACTGTAGTCCTCAGTGGTCGAACCTTTTTATAATGACTTGACAAAAGTACACAGATTATGCTTGTGTAATTTGGATGTGAAAGACGTGATAAATATGTATTCATTTTATTTAGAAACAAGAGTTTTTCAACTGTTTTTAGTTTTCACGGACATGATCATTTTGGCCCCTGCCCTAAATAAAGCAAGCCTCAATACGTGTTTATGCTGGTCTTCTGCCTGAGGTCTTGTTTCTTTGTGAATAATCCTGACACAATCCTTGACCCATGGAAACTTTATTATTATATCTACTCTCAGTATATCTACTGGTTGTACAGTGCAGACAGCTCAGCCATCTTATTAAGAGAGTTTATATTGCCAAAGTTGGAAGAGAGAATCAATGGTTTCAAGCACTTCAGGTTATCTTAACTCTGCCTTTATTAAGCATTAGGGACCTAGAACACTAGATAGATAATACTGCATCAAGAGCAGCAGGAAGGAAGGGTTCATAAACATATCAAACAGGCCATTGAAACTGGGGTTTCCCAAGTTGAGCTTTTATCAAAGTAGGTAAAAGATGGGATTTGCCAGCCTCAGACACACACACACAGTTCAGTTCAGTTGGTTTGGGTTTTTCAGGCGTCTCTGTCGTTTCAATTAGTAAAAGCAGTGTCACCTGTGCTCAGTGCAGTATCAACCTCGCCACTCACCTGTTCTTTCGGCTGCAGCTGTGCGCTAACTACTGCCCTCACAAATTGATTTTAAATGCTCTGGAAATTAGGTGTTGCGTGATTAGGCTATATTCAAGGTGATATAATGTATATGTGTGAATTCACAAGTCCTGTTGTCATACTGATGTTATTATGAGGCGTATTAATTTGATGTCACAAAACTATGATGTCACTGAAGACCTAATAATAATAATTAGGTTTAATAATAATAATTGTTGTAATGCGAATGTTTAAGGTTACACTGTTTTACACTCAGGCAATTAGCGTGGACACCAGGGGTCCTCAGGTCGAAAAAGTTAATATGTTTTTCAGTGTGTGGTTTTCGGGACATCAAGGGTGCATGTAAAGTGAGTTGCTACGAGTGAATGGACTAATAAAGTGTCCTGTTCAACTAGAGAACGTTTCAAGTTATTACAATAATGATACATTTAAAGGGTCCTTTTCTAGAGATTTATTTTTCACGCTGAGCTCACCGGTGTAATTGAATAATGAATAATGGATAATGGACCCACTTTTGCTGGTTAGCTGGAACACTTGTAACAAGTACTGTTGCCTGTTTTGATTTTCAAAATAAAATCACAATGTAACTGTCTCGTAGTGTAATGTCGGGCGTGGTCTGTTTGAATAGGTTAGGACAAACATCTTCCGCAATGGAGATTTGATTTCAAAGTAAAATCAAAATGTGTAAGGAGACAACTTATAGAAATGCGCTTTCAGTCAGTTTCTTTTAGCCTTGCTGGCTCAGTCCTGACTAAAGTCCAACCTATTACCTGCAGTACAGAGAGAGAAGCAGAAGGGACGCGCACACCTACATTCCAGCAGCAGGTTGAACCAGTGTCATTTGTCTGCGTGCCTACTGTACAACTTTCGAGTCATAACAGCTCCTGACACTGAAGTAAAGCCGGTACTGTGTGAACACGGAACAATAGATAAAAAGATAAAGAGGAACAAAAAAAAGTAAGTGTCATATTGGAATGATTGCTTATTGATTATTCTGAAATTAACATTACAGCAAAGAAATTTATCTTAGGTATTTTTAGGTGATTTTATTTTTTTGTTTCGTGTTGTTAGTTTGGCGGCGGTTATGTGGGCATAACAAAAACTGGTGCGTGAAATATATTTTAAAGCAAGCAAAACACGTTTACTAGATGAAATAATGTCTTGCCACGGGCTAAAACGTAGCTAAAATGTCACATTTTTCGTGGAAGGGAGTCAAACACTAGGAAGAATAATGATTATGATGTTTTTATGGACCCCAGACTCTCTGTGATTTACAGGTAAACAAAAACAATAATTCACGTTTACCATTAATGTTAAGGAATCTAACTTTAATGTGGTATCGTTTTGCCAATTCTTGTGTTGACTAGATGGCGGATCCTCCCGTACCTGTTCCCAAACCCCGAGCTCGATACAAATCGGTGGGTCAGGTTTTAAGCTCTTCTTCTGACAGGTGAGACCTCTCTAAAGAGCATTGCAGTTTCAAATAGTTTTTTTTAGCTGAGTAACTTATCCATCTGAGTGCTGTTTCCTTTTGTATATTTTATTTTTATATGAAATCAGATTTGAGAAGGTCATAAAATCGGTGACTCCACTTTTTTTTTAATTAATGAAATGACAACACAGGCTGGCAAGTAGTGTAAAACCAGGAGAACCACATTCAACCAGATGGGCCAGATTCAGATTTTTGGTTTTAAATTGTGTTCAAAACTACCAGGCATTAATATTTAAAAAGAAATGTCACAAAACAAATTTAACATGTGAACGGTGGACAACTGTAATCCTGGATCGGCTAAATGATTGCGGTTTAAATGGACCTTTCTGCCAAATTGCTTGCCCAGCGTGTGCTTTAATTTTTATTGGAATGTAAATACTATGTTATTTTACTCAATTCTTGGTTGCCTTCAAAAGACCAGAGAGGTATAATGATAGGGAGAAAAACAAACTTTTTTTTTTCTGGAGAAGGAAACAGGACATGTGCCACTGGAGGTTATAGTTATAATAATATTGATATAAAACTAATAGGCCAAATGGACATATGGGTATACCTTTTTTCATTTTTCCAATGCCATTTTTTAAACATATCGATTGTTATATTATAATGACATCACTGTGAACGCTACTTATGTATTTTCAGTGTGTTGGGTGAAAAAAACCAGTCTGGTGCTGCAACAGGTGATCACAGGAACAAAGGTAATAACATTTTTACATATACTGACGTGTCCTTGTTTTCTATGGTCTTTGTTCTTGTGTCATAAATAAGACAACTTTCTTACAACAATTTTTTTCTGTATCACTGCACTCATATACAGTAGATGCAGATAAATGGTTTAGGTTTCTCAAAAACAGACAAAACAGATGAAGTTTTACCAACTATCTTCGTAACAGCAAGTGTTCCTTGCTGTGTGTGTAACACTATAACCTGTGTGATGGATCCCTGAATTTTGTTACAATACAAACAATATGATATTACCAAGACTTAAAATTGCCATAAAAACAGTTGTAATTTCTTGATTACATGGTCCATGTGTATTTGATAATATAGACAATGACTCCTCAACTTGTGTAGGTAAAGTCCCCTTTCTACATTGTAATATAACTCCTACCATAAGATCTTCCATTGTGTACAAATGACACACACCTTTACTAATAGACAATAACATCTTTGTAAAAGAGGCTAACGTTTGGAAGTCATAATAACAACTGAAAGGTTTCCAATAAACAACACAGATGAAATAAAGCAAAATTTCTCGCATGTAGTAGAGCCGACAATGTTAACAATGTTGCCTTCTAGAGAATAAATTTAAAATTATTCTCTGTGCAAGTTTTAACGCTGAACAACCTGATGATAGTGTATATTTCATTATATATTTACATATATTTTCATATATATGTATGTATATATGTACATATATG
>JAFBJS010001600.1:0-13337 GCA_016785265.1 Paraplagusia blochii
AATAGAGTCCAAAGTGTAGTACTCTTTTGGCTGGCCTTCTTTACCAGTACTAGAACAAGAAAAGGAGATCTCAATGTAACATTTGGAACCCAGTTTCTTACTCTCTTGTATACTACACAGAACAGTTTTATTAAAATTCCAATTTCTCACATTGATTAAGGGTTGCCATTAAAGTAGGGTTGTCCCCTTACAACATCCAAAAGGGCTTGGACATATGACCTGGATTTAAGTGTCTTTCAAAACAGTCAAGATTCAGAAATTATTATAAGGAATAGCTATTGATGCAGTGCTACACATTTATTTGTTATTTATTTGACCCCTCTTTGCCAAATATTTGTTTTATTTCAAAAGACATTTATATTACAGGGTGGGAAAATCTAACCTCCATTAAACATGTACATAATAATACGTGGGTTTTTTGTAAAGAAATAGAAAAACAGTACACATTATTTTCACATTATCATACGTGTTAATGTTAATATTTGTCATATCTACAACACAAGAACAGTGACATAAACGGTAATTTAAGTAAGAAGCCCTATATTTTAAATAAACCGTTGTATTTTTATTGGGAAAGTATACATTGTCACAACAGAGTGTGCATAATGCTATGACCTTTCTTGTCTACACACTTGAGGAATATGTGTTGGGATCAGGAGAGTTAAAAAGAAAGTGCATAAAAAAATTAACAGAGTCTTCCCCTTGATCCTGTGATCATAAGAGTTCAAAACAGACAATGTCTTTTGGAACTAAGAAGCACTAAACGCACCAGTACTCCTTAAGTGTCGCTATGTTATATTAACAGTTTTAAAGTCTTATAAAAGGACTTTTAGAGGACAAATTCATACCACTTCGAATGAAAACTATTGAAGGGGGTTTGCGTAAAAATTACATAAAACTAACTACGCAATTGAAGTGTATGGTAAAATTTCCTGTTTAGAAGCGAGCAGCAGAGTTAGATTAGCATTATCACTTAGCAGCAGCTTTCTGTCGTTGAAAACAGCACAAGGTATCGGTTAGCTTCAGCTTATCAGACACATGATAAGACACGTAAAAAAATATATGTTATATTGACATACCCCCAAATTATGTAGTTGGTTTTGACATTTTTGGGCCAAGAGAATTCTCCGAATATAACTTCATCTCCTTTCGCGACGATTTCTTTTTTCTGGCTGTTGTACTGACGAAGAACACTTAACACATCCGCCATCTTCGCTTGTCTTCTAGTGAAGTAGTTGCTTCTTCTTCTGCCTCGTATTTTAAGAGTGAGTGGAGGGATTTGTGCTGCATTACTACCCCCTGTCGGTGAAAAGTTTCCACTGAATCGTTTATATAATTTTATACTTGTCCACTACCACCTATATTCATGTCACTCTATAATCTAATTGATACCAGTTGTTCAGACATTTTCCTATTTAGTTTTTGCTTATGGACAGTGGAAGACAGTGAGAACGGTGTCAATTCAGGGACAAAAAAATGTAAGTATATACAAAAATATATTGATTAAGTCAAGTCTGATTCAGTATTTCTTTGAAATCCAAATGTTGTTCTTACTAAAAAGTCATATAACCTTGGTGTTTTGTATTATTATAGTTATCAATATTATATTAAAGTTAATATAGTAAAATAAATTAGTTACAGAAATTAATTTATTTAAATAAAAGAGCTGTTGAATGTAGAGCAATCAATATCAACAAATAACCAGGCCTCGCACTAAAAACATTGTCTGTGGATATACAATTCTCCAGCCAACTGTATGTTAACACATGAGATTTTGAAGAATCTTTATTGTGAATTGTTGTGCATTCAAATCAGACATGAAAAAAGGTTAGTTCTTGAACAACACATAAATAAATGAAGTACACAGAGATTACTGGGAAAGCTGATTCTGTTTTGGTAAACATGTGTTAAAGAGCTACTGACTTGTCCTAAGTAAAAAAACGAAGAACAAAGTTATATTTACATTAAATGTTGAATATTTCAAATTACAGTTATCCAATATGATGTCATTTACACTGTAATACTGTGTAATAAAGTGGTGTATGTTGCTGTACATACACCACTTTGTAAAATAACTAGATTCAATAATACAAAAAAACATGTGGTAAAAAAGTTTCAGATATGAAATGAAAGTGACTTTTTAAAGTTAATTTAATCATAACAGAACAAACTGTGAGTTATTCTGTTGATGTTTAGTGCTTTGCCCATTTCTTTTGCTTGTAAATTATTTATAGCAGTGCTACATGGATCAAGTAAATTCAAAATAACTCTACAACTTCAATTTATAAAATTGATGTTAGAAGATACAGCTGCTTAAAATAACTAAAATACATAAAATAAAACATATATCCAGCTTGACTATTCAACAAACGTGCAAACACATTACAGTAGTATAATAAAATAACAAGCACACACAAACACAAAAAAATAGGAAGATGAGTAGTGTTTTAAATAAAAAAACTCTGGTAAGTTCAGATTTAAAAAAAAAACAAAAACATATGGTCTGACAAGACTGCTTCACTGGGTGGTTCAATCTGTTTGATACATCATTCATTGAAAAAGAAAATGCACAAACACATTGTTTGTGAGGATTTGCCCAATTATATTTAAATAAATAGGATCTTTTTCTAATGAACCTGTACATATCTGCATGAAAATAAAGGATAAAAACATAGACATGTTGTGTTATGATTCTCCCTCGCCGCTAGATCAAAATGAGTTTCACACGCCGAATACAGTGTATAATGGGACGGTTGGTTTGATCAGACTATGATATTTTTTTAGATGACATTCTCTATTGGTCCAATGTGTTTAGATGGGCTATGACCCCGAGCTACGTAACTTAATTATACCACAATGGTAATATTTTGGCACAAACAACAATTAAAACAATGCATTTGATTTATTTAAATGTATATCATCTATTATTATTTGTGTTTAAGTTTCATTTTGCCTCATCTGCAAACTACACGCCATTAAGTTCATATAAGAAAAGAACGTGGTATGTTAAGCCTACAGCAAAAATGGGGAGCCCTTTTAATTCACGTCCTGGTTTTAAGGAATTCTTAGAAAACAAATGCCCTTTAAAGGGGAATTTGTTATCAAAACTTGATGGTTGGCAATTCGACGGCATAATTCTTGGCCAGGTTACCAGAGACACATACATTCGGAAAAAGATTTGGCCTTAGACTGATTACAGTTGGGGCCTACTTTACAGAAAAGTGGGTGGTCACATCCTTTGATTCCCTCTAGGATTTTCATCAATGTTCACATGTGAGTGCGATGTGACTGCCATAAGTCATTGGAATTTTTGGACTTTTAATTTAGTGGTAGAATTTTTTGTTTTTCAGTCAGCACATAATGCTAATATAGTAATGTATTTCTAGGCTTCTTAGAAAAACACATTGAAAACCGACCTTGGACTGAACTACTCTGTAGACATAGGTTAGGGTTACAGTGTTAATAGAGCTGTTGAGAAGTAGTTCATCATAAAACAAAATCAATGGCAAGTAAAAGCTTATGGTTAAAAAATGCAGAGGTTTGTCCAGCCTGCTGGACACTGTCTGTCACATCTGATTGAAAGTACAAGGAAGAAATAAAACTGTAAAACTCAATATTTGGACTAGTGCTTTTATAGAGCACCCTACATGCTACATGAGACAAACTGGTCCATTGAGTGCCTTCTGTTCAATTCATCACTTCATTATATTAAACCCTGAGCGAGGTTACGGATGACGCAAAGAGTTCCGAGGTCAAATCCGCACGTGCTTAATAATCCCCTGTCTTCTGTGTCGGCAAAGACGTGTCCACTGGAACTCAGCCCGCACATCACCAACTTTGAATTGATTCCAAATTTCTGCAGAACAACAACAACGGGGAAAAAAAAATCAAGTTACATAACAGTCATGTGCATCATTGGAAGTCAATCCCAATTTTATTCAACTATAGAAACATGTAATTATTACTTATTTTAGGAGTTCTACAAAATATGAAATAAAATGTCTTCTTTGTGATTGTATTTTCTTACTTAATCACTATTTAACAATTCGATTTTTAGCACAACATTCCCAATGAATAACAACTGTTATATTTTGTTTGGTATGTCAAGTACCATCAGAAATGTAAGATTCCAGCAATTACAGCAGTTTCTGGTGTACGATTCAGGACAAAGTATATTTAAACTATCATTTTTTTAACCTCTAAGGCTGAAAAACAGAGAGTGACAGAACTACTTCTTTATAACATTACAGAAACAAATTACAATATATTTAACAATGAATATTGATCCAAAGCATGGACCAAGTTATACTTTTAAGTGCAACCTAATATTGGCATATTTTTAATCATGAAAACAACCTATTTTGGAGAAAAGAAAAAAAAAGATATACTTCTCGATGCTTCCGTAGGCAGTCTACTGGGCTGGCGTTAAACATCCAGATCGGGCTGTTGGTTAGAATGATGAACAAATCCACAGGTTTTTCATTTTCTGTGGCCCAGATGATTGGAAGAGTGAAGTCTGTGCAACCATCTGGAACCTGGAGGAAAGAATTCAAATGTGAAAATGTGAATGTCATATGTACATTATAAAGCACTTTTTAGAACATATTTAGCCCAATGTAGAAGACTGTATAAGTAACATTTAGTAAAACCATGTTGCTACTCATTGGTCCAGCCTGATTGTGCCAAACTGTATCACTGCCCACGAACCTTAATCTCATTACGCATGAAGCTAGTTCTGCATAAAAAGCCTGGCCATAAAGAATGGACAGAATCTTTTTGTGACAGACCTTTTGCTATAAGCTAAATGTTACCTGTAACCCTTCACATATCATGCAAAACAAAGACGTAGACATGGTACAATAACGTAACTCTTCATGTTATCGTGAACACTATTTTGTTTTGCCCTACTTTGTAACCACTATGTTAGTGTAGATGAGTGACATAAGTGCTAATGTCATTATAAGAAAGGAAAGGAAAGGAAACTCCTTGTAACGTTGTGATCAACACCACTCCACACAACAAAATGTGTCCTCTGTATTTAACGCATCACCAAAGTGAAAAGTGGGCAGCTTTGAGCTTTAAGCTGGGTGATAACCTGGCAGTTGGTGGATTCGAACCTGGAGCCTTTCGGACCCCAGCCCGCTTCCTTAACCACTAGGCCACCACTACTACAGTACACATTTAATGTAATACCTTGTTTTTTTACAACAACAAGTTATGTTATGAAACAGAAGTTTAAAGATGGTGTCTATTCAGCCAAGAGCACTAAACTATTCTCCATTCTTAAAAAATAAAATTAAGTTTTCATGTAAAGTAACAGCCTATCCATAGTGATCTAGAGCTTAAACAAACACACAGACTCTTTTTTTTATTAACTGGTGTTCCATGTTTTCAGTTCTTACCTTCACCAGTTCAGTAGTTACTTGTGCAAGAGTCATATCAGCAGACACAGAGCACGGAACCAGACCTCCTTTAGAGAAGACCAGAACCTGTGCATCATCTGTCCGTGCATAAATCTGTGAAGACGAAAAAGATAAAAAAATAAATAAATACGACAGTGTGGGGAAAAAAAAAAAATACTGAAACCAAATGCCTCAAATGAAGCCTGTCGACAGCCACAATATTTCTATGAACAAATGGACGAAACCTTTGGAGGTAATTATAGCCTCAGAGTCTTTGAGGGAACCACCCAGGGTCATGTTATAATAGAAACATCAGAGGAATCTGCAATATGCTGATACTGCAACAGGCAGTATCCTTGACCAAGGCTTTGCGTTCTGTTCTGGCCTATGGATGCAGCTGTTCCAATAGTGACAACTACCGTCAACACATGATGTAGCTGTTTAGCTCTCCCTTTGCCTTACCATGGTAATGGCCGCAGCAGCAACAGCAGTACTGATGGATGTTCCCGGGACAACACTGCTTAGCGAGGTGCTCACATCAACTGCCACTACAATGCGTTTCCCCACTGACTCCACGTTCTGTTGAGAGGATAAGAGCAGACGGAGACAAATTCATCTGTGTTTTCTCACTGCCACTGATTGCTCCCTTTTTTTTTAAGAAGACGTGAAATAAGAGATTCTACCACAAAAGCCTTGTAAAACGCAGCGTCCATTGCTTTCAGGATGTCGCCGTCTGGCTTCCACTTAGTTTTGCCCTGATATCCTTGGCCTCTTTTGTAATTCTCTAAAGCCAAAAGCATGCTGAAGGGATGCATCCTGGCCTGGCAAAGGGTTGGAGAGATACCAAAAAACGTGTATAAGGACTTTCGCTTGGGGTACAATGACAGTGATTGATGAAATCCGGACACTGTCAAGAGTTACCTTCTTCAGTACTGTCTCGTTCTGGATGCGGTCACATACATTTCGAGTTTCTGAGCTGCCTGGTTCGAGAACGTTCTTTGATGTCATCTTACCCAACATCTTCAGCATTGAGTGGAGTGGCATTTCCTTTAATAATGCTTGCCATACCTTAAAGCAAAGGAACAGAAAGAATTAAATACAGTCATGGAAAAAATGATTAGACCACTCTGCTGTTTTCTTCAATTCCTTGTTCATCTTAATGCCTTGTTCCACTAAAGGTATTTGTCCAGATTAATGTAGATTAATTGGAAGCAGACTTTTAAATGGACAAGGAATTAAAGAAAGAGTGGACTAATCATTTTTTTCCATGACTGTATGTGAAGAAAAACTCAAAATACCAGATGTGGAAGTGACTATCTCTAAACATTCATCTATGACTATAATTGATATCAGTAGTTATTGTACAATGGTAAACCAAGTTTTTGACTCCACAAATGGACGGACGGAGTGAGTCAGAGAGAGATAGATGGAGTGTTTGTATAGACTAAAGCAGTCACAAAAATCACTATGGATTACTCACAACAAGTATTATGCTACATACTGTACAGTATATCATAGTTCGATCTTCAGGGTCTCTAGGGAATTTTCTTTCAATTCTATTCTATGTTGAGAATAATGAATTATTTATAATTAACAATAATCAATAAAGTTCCCAACAGCTAAGAAGAATTTTGAAGATTTTCAGAGACTTGGTGAACAGTGCTCTGATAAATTGGATGGAGCGCTTTCAGAGGAGGAGACAACTGACTCTACTCCTGAATCTGTCTACAGCAGCAGTGGACACACTGTGGCTGGTGGTGCTATGATAACATGCATGTTAAATACACATGACTAAGATACACAAAATACTGTGTTAAAATACACATTACTGTGTTATTTGACCAATTTCTGGGATTATAATCCAGTGGTTTTCAAAAAAAAACAAAACAAAACAACTTTTTTCTTTTAAATAACTTTTTCCACAATTACTGGTCCACACAATTTATTACTCACTTGGTTAATTAACCCATTAACAATTGCTAACCCATCTAACAATTGTTTAGTATATATATATTTTATATCTATATTTTAGGTGGTTAGACAGTGAGGGAAATTCAATTTTATTAATAAAATAACATTATAAATCTGGGAGCTAGAATGTCAGTGCTGATGATGCTGTGGAATGGATAAAACTCATATTCTGAAATCCCACTGTTTTTATAGAATTGTTACAAAAAATAAAAACAAAACAAATCATCCCATGAATACGTGTATATATTTTTTTCTTTCGCACAAACTAAATGTACCTGTTTGGACTTTAGATGGTCAGTAAGAAGCTGTTCCTTCTCCAGTTTGTGCTCCTCGATCAAAGTGATGACCTCAGCTTCATCGTGGCTGTGCTTTGCCTTCTCCACTACTTCAAGGTAAGAAAGCACCCTGACCACCTCCTCTGATTTCTCCTTGTCTGCATATGCAACTTGGACTTCTTTCCATCCTTTTGTTGCATATTTGCTGATTAAAGCAATTGCTGAGAATGCAAAAGAGATTGTTAAAATATAGTTAGTATCAATACTTTTCATTATTCTTCACATGATTATACACAAAAGCTATCTGATGTTATTGAATGTGTAAAATTCAAGTTATATTAAAAATAACCAAAGAAAATAAGGTTAAAGCAAAAGTTCTACTTGGTATTTGCTGAAGAATCTAAAATATAACTTAAGGATCGGACAATTTTTTTGCTGTAATTTTACTACAATCGAGAGGAATTCTATGTAATGCAATGCAATACAAATGCTAAAGTCCAAAGATGAATGACATCCATTTAGTTTTTAAATAGCAAGTATACACTGGAGCTCAAATGTCAAAATAAACACTTTGCAACCAATTTGACAAGTGTTAAATGAAATATCCAAGCGGGACATCTGAGTACCTTCATTTGCTGCTTTAGTGTGTGAGAGCCGGAGCAGATCCTGGTGTGACCAGCCTTCTTTCTGCTTACATTTGGTCACAGCTGTAGCCAGATTCAAAGCATCTTGCTCATTATACCAGCCAGACACTGCCTTTCTCAGAGCACGTCCCCAAATCCCACACTTCATGCCTTCTTTAAGTTCTTTCTTATACTGAATGAATGAAAACAGATGGTCAGGACTGCGACAGACTTCCTTCACGGCCTTGAACGCTGCCTGCTTTGTTTTTAGCTCCGAATACTGAGAGCAAAGGGCCAGGGCGAAGATTGACGGGCCCGGCCTTACAGCTCTACCATCCTGAGAGAACTTTTTAATCTCCTCAACCACCTCGGTTCCTCGACCTTCCTGCAACAAGGATAAAAGAGCTGATGCGTTCTCAATGCTGCTACGGTTCTCCTCTCGAGCAGTGTAAACTTCCCGTTCGGATCCGTAACACAGGAACCGACACATTTTGGTCTTATCGTTGACCTCCCATGGACAAGAACCTGTTGAGTTTTTGTTGTGGTCGCTTGACGGGTCTGTTGTAGAACTTCCTGAAGACTCCATCTTAATGCAAGACCTAAATTAGAAGGCAAAGGAGAATATTTCTTCATTTAAGTGCACGGATGCTTCTGAAATCCACACTTAAACAAATTGTCAATAATTCACTGTATCCACCAGATGCTCCAATCACAGCACAGTATTATTATTATTTTTTTTACATCTAACTGACACCTACACTGTAAATATCCAAAATATGTAACAACTCTATAATCATATGAGACAGACAATAATCTCTGTGGACGATGATGTTTGCAGACAATATTGTGTTCTGCAGTGAGAGTAGGGCAGCAGCTGGAAGACAACCTCGAGTGGTGGAGGTTTTGGATAAGAGGAATGGAGGTCAGTTGTAGCAAAACAGAGTATGTGTGTAAACGAAGTGGAGAAGAATGTAATGGTGAGGTTACAAGGAGCAGTTTAGATACTGAGGATCAGCTATTTAGGGCAGCGGATTGTGGAAGAGTGATGAAGAATGGAGTGGGGGAAAATGGAACAGGTGGAGAAAAGAGTCAGAAGTGATTTCAGATAGAGAGTCAGCTAAGGTGAAGGGAAAGGTTTACAGGACAGTTGTGAGACCAGCCATGATGGATGGATTAGAGACACTAGGAATAGGTAGAAGACAGGAGGCAGAGCTGGAGGTGGAGGAATTTAAGATGCTCCCTTTGGGAGGAATGAGGTCATTAGAGGGAAAAACCCCAATGGTTTGAAGAAAAAGCTGGTTCAGAGGAGCACATGGAGTAAGATATGGTCAGAGTAGAAGATGGAGAGAAAGGTGGAGATGGAAAAGGACGCATCGCTGTTGCAAACAAGACAAGCTATAAGTAAACAATTGTAATCATATGACAGCCATGCTGTACAACAATACAACAATAACCTTAAGTTCAAGAAATTTTATGGAAACACTAAAGGTATTTGTAGTGTCTATTACCCAGCAATGGCGATACAGTATTTATGTTTGCATGGAACCACTTAAAAAAAGAAAATATAAAGTCTAATACCTATTCTGATGTAATTAAAGCAACAACACAATAATAACAATAATAATAATTATTATTATTATTATAACTACAATAATAGCTACTTTTCATAAATATGTCAACGTGTTGTTCATTCGCAGAAGTTAGAATCCATTATATATCCAGGGATTGACGCTGCAGGAGATTCTGTACAAACTCAGTCTACAGTTTTCTATAAACAAAAAAAAAAAACTGTAGACATTGTTGAGTTTAGACTTGGTTCAACCCTGGGCTGCTAATAAGCTTATTATTACAGTCTGCTAACTTTGTTCGGCTAACACCGATGAATAAAAGATTATAGTAATAAAATGATAGCCACCGTGCTAGAGCGAGTTATTATTTTTTCGGTGTAAACGGTTGTGGAGAAATAACTTGCAAACTTGTCTTGTTTCTGAGCCGCATCTTCAGACGTTCCACCAGCCTCCGTCAAGTTATCAGTCACCTCGCCGAGATTTGATGCTGCTCGCCCGGATAGATTAAACATTCCTTCTCGAGTTAGCCCCACCGTTTTCCACATTAAAACGCCGTTATTGCTAATAGCATGTCAATTCAAATCTCCAAGTCTCCAGTGACGATATAAAATAAGGGATGCGAACTTACCACAGAGTAGGCGCACGGTGTCGAAGTTGGGGATGAGGCTTAAAGCAAACAGAGGGACAGGCCTTTACTCTAAACCACAAACAGCTGAGCTAACCCGAGCAGGGGCCGCAAAGCATGGCGGGTTACTGAGTTTTAGTGCCCAATTTTTAAACAATCGATAATCTGCAGTAGTCAGTCCCCCTGAGTTCATTAGTCACTTTAATGAATGCCCTCTGTTTAAAATGTTTTTCTTTTTTTCAGCAATAATGATAATTTTCCAAATCCAGTTTGTTGCATGAATTTACATTTCCTGTGGGCATATACAATTTTGAGGACTGTAATTTATTTTTTAAAAAATATTTTGAAACACATCTGATCAAAAAAATATACTACATCGCACACCTTAGTCGATGTTCGTTGAAGTTCTTGCTCCTGCGGTGTACAAGTAACTTAATGGCCACACGAGGACAGCATTGGACCAACCATCTATATTGCAAACGTTATAACGCGTGACAAAGTCTTAACTTAACCGTCATGTTTTATTTTTCTTATAATTAACGAATACTTATTTATCTTATTTAAATGAACTGATAGTGTAACGTATAATAACGTAAAATAATAATATTAAAATAAATAGGAAAATATAGTTAATATATACCTAAAAAATGTAAATATCTTTACTTAGAGAATTTAGTATCAAAATAAACAACAATCAACTCATTGAAACAAATAATTTTACCTGCAGCATATTGGCATAAACACATAAATAAGACACATCTAAAATTTATACCGAGATATCTTGTGGTACATTGCTTATAGAATCCATAAATAATAATAATAAAAAAACTCAAGTTCAAAACATCACTTTATATTGAATCACAGACTTGTCCTCTTATGATTTTATTTTTTTAGTTTATTCTCATGATTTCCAGTGTTGGGCAACTTACTATAAAAAAGTAACTTATTACTTTACTAGCTACTGCTCTGAAAAAGTAACTAGTTACATTACTAGTTACTAAATCATAAAAATAACTAATAACTGGTTACTTTACTTTAAAAACACATTTGAAAAAAAGTTTTGTGTTGTGTTTTATAGCAACTATCATAAATGAAATGAATGAATAAATGAAATGTAGTGATCTTGATGGGTATCTTTATTGTAACCTCAATTTGCCACTGGTGTCTTGCTTGTGGGTGTGTGCTGCTGTACAGCGTGTGACTATTTATTTCCCTATAAGGAAGACCCGCCCAGGTCTCTTTCTGATTGGTTTAGCCTACAAGGTCAACCAATCATGGCTCCTTTTCAACGCATAGGTTCAGCTAGTGTGCACGGCTGTCTTTCACTCATAATAATAATAATATTAATAATAATACATTTTACTTGAAGGCACCTAAAGATGCTCAAGGGTGCCATACAATATAAGAGCACATAGAATAATAAAAAAGAGAAATAAATACACTTAAAACAACACAATCGTAAAAAAATTAGTTCATGCAGGTAGGCAGATTTAAATAGGTGAGTTGTCAAGTGGGATTTAAAGTGGTATAATGACTGGTCCAAGTTCCTGAGATGTGATTGTAGAGAGTTCCAGAGACGTGGGGCAGAGCGGCTGAATGCACTGCAGCCCATGGTGCTGAGACGGGCAGGTGGGACGAACAGGTAAGTGGAGGAAGATGATCAGAGGGAGCGGGAGGGAGTGTGAACATGGAGGAGCCCATTTACACCACAGTAACAATAGCTGCGTTACTGAATGGGAAAGGTAACGCGTTACGCTATAGTTACCGTGGAAAGAGGTTTCGTAACGTAACAGCGTTACGAGTAAAGCTAGTCCCAGCACTGTTCGATTCACAGGCTACGCACTGATTCAGGAACGATTCATAAAAAAAATTAAACGATTGATCCAGTTTGATCCTATTCAGTTAAGTTAGATTCAATAAAAATTTCATAAACATATGATTACACGCGGTTAAATAAAAAAGAATTAGCCAAAGGCTAGTTTTCATCTGCTGTCCCCTTTACCATGATGTAAAAAGGCAAGAAACACACAATACATATACAATAGAATACACAAACACTTTTTATGAAAATTAAGACATTTTTCAGCTTCACCTGACATCTCCTATTGAATTGCAGGAACATTTGTAAGGAACATTTTTTTTTACACAATTTATCAATATGGCCTTTAATGCAGAGTTGTGAATCTAATATTAACCCAAGATATTTATACTGATTGACAATTTGTATTTTATCTCCATTAACAAGAATATACAGGTTTAGCTGCAGACAGCACTCCTGTGACCAAATGTCACACAGGACATTGTTTTGTAATATAACCAGCGATATATATATATATATATATATATATATATATATATATATATATATACCATTATTGCCTCAGACTTTGCCGAGTTATTGTGAACTGAGGTTAAAAAAACATTTGCATTTTATATTGTCCACTCTACTGACAACTGGGCATTCCTGCCGTGCCACCGTCATCGTCACCCAGTCCTACTCTGCCGTCTCTCCAGGTGACTGCTAAGGTTTGTTGGACCTCCAGTGCATTCGATTGTTGCTGTATAGCAGGGGTCGCAACCTTTTACACCCAAAGAGCGCCAGTTTCCATGTAAAAGAAATATTTTTTAGTATCTAAAATAAGGATAACTCAGTATATGTTTTTGTCACATTCACCTTTATAGTATTTTTACCTCTACTTTTTATATTAACAACCATAGTGTGTTTTTTTTTTGCGACATGGTTGCCTGATAAATCTCCCCCAATCAGTTCAGCCCACGTCAAAACTGTTTCTGGTGACGTTGGTGTAAAGTTGAACAAAGTAGCTGAGTCATGACGTTCAGACACATTACAGATATTACAGAAATGAAAGGGG
>JAFBJS010001600.1:13442-42506 GCA_016785265.1 Paraplagusia blochii
ATACATATATATACAGTATAAAGCTCTGTCAAATGTGGCCAAAAGGAAGAGATGAACTATTTGCATTTTAGTGCAGCATGATGGCTTGACCAGATTAGGTCATCACATGGTGGAAAGTTTTGTTTAGATATTTTCCAGTAAGATAAACAAACTTCCTCTCACACAGTCTGCGTGAATGTGACAATCAGACTGGTTGTTGCCAAGCGATGCCAGAAAGACCAGCATCTCTAGTTGTTGTCGTTGGCTCTGTAAATGGAGGAGCTGCACGTGAACTACAGTTAATTCAACTGATGGAATAATACTTACCTAAAATTGTAGGAGATTATCTTCACCAGCGTATGTCTGGTCTATGAAGCAGGACACAGCGACTCCCAGACATGCAAATCCAGTATGTAAATACAGACACGATGCATAACTGAGAACAGGAATACAAGGAAAAAAAAATAACCTCTCTGAAAAGGTTGGAACAGTACTCCTTTTTGACCAACTGCAACCTGGCCACTGGTGGATGAGAACCTGAAGCCTTTCAGACCCACGTCATGAGCTGTATCTTATTTTATGTAAAAATTTCCTTCTTTTCCCCTAACCTTTTGCACATTTTTATGATTGATAAAAAAATAAAACAACCCATTCCACATCACATTATTATCAGCTGTGGTGACAATCCTAATATGAGATCACACATGGTTCTGAAAGAATGAAAATGTCTCCATTGACACATGTGTCAACCTTTGAAAACTGTATTATTCTGTATGTATTCTGTAGAGACATTGGACGAAATCCCCATACTTCCCTCACTTTTGTCTTCTCATGTGACTGCCCTGTCACGTAGGTTTTTCTATGTATCAGTAAACAGCTGTGCAAATAAGGTAGTGATAATTCATCGTCATCAGCCTGTCCATGTGACTTGGAACTGCAAGCTGCAGATGATAGGGATAGAACAGTGTAGATTAGCTCTATAACAACACTTTATATCCTTCCAATCACCTTTTTTTTCGTGATATCAAGTTTTATTACCATATTATCAGATAAAAGCAATGTGTTTTGGAAATTTAAATGAAAACCCAGTGGAGAAGTTCAATCTTACTGCGATTTCAGATTTACAGACAAACTTCCTCTTCTGTTTTTTTTTTTATTTTTATTTTGTGATCTAAATGTTATTTGTTTTCCCTTCCTGAACTGTTTAAGAACAAATAATGAGGAGGAGCTTTGTTTCCACCACACATAATTAAGGCTGGAAACGTCTCAGTAAATCTAAGAGACAATATGAGCAGTAAAATATCAAACCTGTTTTCTTTACAGACTTTTTAGACATATAGGTTCCTAAACTTTCTCTGCCAAGACCATAGACAAGTAAGGAAGCGAAGCAAACCTCTTGTCATTGTGATATTGTGATCCACACCACTGCACACCAAAGTGAACAGTGGGCAGCTTTGACTGCCATGGGACCATTGAGTTGGAAGGAGGTCAGAGCACCTCAGTGGTAACCTGGCAGCTGGTGAATTTGAACCTCAGACATTTAGAAACTATTTTTCATACTTTTATCCACTGTTTGATCATTAGCACATTTGTATAACATAGGAACTTATTAACAAAGTACATTTTTTAGTTATATGGCTGAGGTTCACAAACCTCACTGCAGGCCAAGGCATTAACTTCTATGCCAAACCCTTAGACAATGCTACAAAATATGGGAAAAAAAAGATAACATTTTAGATTTTATCATCTCAATTTGCATCGATATTTGATCATTTTTACATTAGAGCTTCTCTTTAGGACTGACTAGGACGGACAGGATCAGGAATGAGGTGATTAGAGGGGCAACACAGACAGGGAGGGTTTGAGGAAAAGCTAAAGAAGCCAGATGGAGATGGTTTGGACACTTTGAGAGGAGGCACAGTGGATACATTGGTAGAGGAATGATCCTAGAGATGGAGCTCCCGGGTAGGAGACAAAGAGGAGATTGATGCATGCTGTGAGGGAGGACATGGAGGTAGTTGGAGTCAGTGTAGAAGATACAGAGAAAAGACTGAGATGGAAAAGCTGTCCATGTTAAACTGACTGAAGCTATATGATTTTAAAGAGCAGAGCAACTGGAGGTCTACACAGGACATGACGTTGAAAAGCAGCACCTCAACTGCTGCATTCATGTACCATCAGAAACTCAATTAGATGCTTCAGGATGAATGGTTACAATGTTCTTTTGCTTTTCATGGTTATGGTTTTCATGGTTAACAGGTTTGAAACAGAGGGCAGAGAGTCCTGGTTTCGATAAATCTTATTCTGCCAATCACTTTGGGAAAAAGCGTCTACTAAATGCATATATGTAGAGTATATACCTAGTGCCAAGATACAAGACCCAAGGACAGAAATGTGGACTCGAATGTGCATATGAATACCAAACCAGATGCCAGTCTCACCTCTTTAAATAATTCCCCGTAGGTCTTGCTACCTTCCTGTGTTGCAAGAATAAATCCCTTGAGATGTGAAGCGACTTGTTGGAGAGCCAGCACCTACAGGCACCTCCTGCTGGACTCCTTCAACCTCTTTTTACTCCCTAGGTGGCCTTGCTCTGACATCTCCCTCATCTTTGACCCTGGAGTATAAACCTTTAGTCCCTTTTGGAACCCTGGTGGATCGTTAACGCTATTTCTTAACTACTGTTATCTTACAGTTAGGTTTATTAACTTAAGTCTTTTGCCATGCTGTAGCGATCTTTGTTGTTTTGATTCAGTGATAATAATCTGAACTGATTTTCATCTACTGATGCCTACAATAATGTACATACCTCTGTTGATGCTGACATTTCTGTTGCACTGCCTCTAGTTATTAGACGATTTTCTCCTCTTTATACAAATGTCCGCAACATAAGTGCATCACTACCTCCAGTTTCTTTCATGCTACAATTTTGAAACAATCTCCGTTCTTTATATATTACATATTGTCAGGTCTGTCTTCCCTTCCTGTTGTCTTGTTTTTTTTTCTGTCAGGTCTCTGTAGTGTCCTGTCGTTAGTGTGATCACGCTCACCTGTGTCTCTGTCATCAGTCTCACTTGTGTCACCTGGTGCCCAGTGTTTATATACCCCTCTCCCTCACTGCATCTTGTTGGTTCATTGTTTCTTGTGAGTCTCATGGTAGTTGTTTCTTGCTCTTTGCTTTGTGCTCTGTGTTTTGCTCATGCCCATGGCTTGTCCATTTTTTTTTTTTGATCAAGTTCTGTTAAGTTTTTGCCTGGTCATTTGCCGGTGATTTTCAGTTTGGATATTTTTTGTTATTAAAACCTTGAACTGTCAGTCCTGCATCTGGGTCCTAACTCCACGTCACGCCACGCCTCTCCCTGACATTCCTGTCACATATAGTATATAATAAACTATAGTTTTCTTTTCATTTTCAGATGTTACGTTTATTTTGTTTATATTTGTTCAGTTTCTTGTCTATTTTAATGGTGCGTCCTGGCTCAACGTGAGCCCCCTCAATTCTATTGCACCACTCCAGTGGACAATGACAATAAAGACTTTTCTATTCTATTCTATTCTATTCTTAAATCTTGTCTCGTGATAGGAAACAATAAGCCTTGATTAGTTTTTGTGAATATGTCTTTGTATTCCAATATCAGTTGATATTGTGACATAATTTGCCTTTTTTTTATTGCTATTATCTTATGTTTGTGCTGCATATTTGCACACCCGGTTTATAGGAAGGAAGCAAAGCAAAGCACATTGTCATTGTGACATTGGGATCCAGACCACTGCACACACATTCAACTCATCACCAAAGTGAACAGTGGGCGGCTTTGAGCGCCTGGGGAGCACGGAGTGGGGACCTAACATAACAGCTGGTGCAGGTTACCACTGAGGTATAGATGTAGTTGGAATTATTTGTCCTTCTTTTGGCTATTTCTGTTGTTGTGAAATAGTTCTTTAGGTTCAAATCCACCAGCTGCCAGGTTGACACTAGGGTGCTATGATTATAGCATTGCCCCAACCCACATAACTTCCAGTGGGCTCGCAACCCACAGTATGGAACAGTGTGAAAAGACTTATGCCCCTAAGACCTGGTGACGGATATGAGGATGAAGAAGAAGGAATTAATGAAATATCAGTGACAGACAATACTGGAAAAAATGAATGTAGCATGTGATAGTACAGTAGAGTTTATGTATTTTTAAATTTGGACATGCAATATTTACATATTATATAAATAGCTTTATACATATTTAAATATGTATTCCATTACTCATATACACAATGTTTTCACATTTAGGTTCAAGACTTGTGGATAAAAACAAACAGACAACTATAATATGGCTAAAATGGTTTAAAAAGCCATTGGTGACACATACTCAGGTGTGACTTATGCAACAAAATAATTTAATGTTCCTCATTTTCACACTGACAGACACAGGGGGCACTCTAACTGGCTTGTGCCACCTGTGCTTTTATCCTTTTAGTGCAGATAGTAGGATCATCTTAATGTGAAAAAATTGTCAAAACTGTTGACTGCTGATAGATAATAAGAAAATCATGATAAATAATAATTAGATAAAATGTATCCCAAAAATGTAACTAAAAGTATTTGTTATTAAAAAGAACAATGTTGCTAATGTAAGGCAAATTTCCTTCAATAATATCAAATTTTCTTTTGAAATATTTTTCTTTAAAAACATCCCTAGTATTTTATCTTAGGCTGCACAATTGTTTCATCATTAATGAGTCTGCCGTTTGCAAGACATTAACCGACCCAACAAATGCAACCTCAAACAGGCTATACAACATGAAAAGACCAGCGATTTCTCCATCACAAACCCACATCCTGTCCGGTCCAATGTGTTTCCAGCGTTTGGGTTTCGAGTCGCGGCCTCTACATCGTCACTATTTTCTTGCGGATCTCAGGAGAGTCTGGTAAATGTCGGATTTAAGGAATCGTGGGTAAGAGTCCTTCTCCATAAGGCCGTAGACGATCCTCTGAGCGTCGCTGAATGACTCGGTGGTTGGGGTGTTAAGGTTTTGCCTGATCAGATCTCTGGTTTTCTGGTCAATGTTGATCTGTAAAGCAAACCTGGTTAGTCACCCCTTCAGTCAGAACACAACAACAAACAAAAAAAAAGCGAAAGTTAATCTTCACCTCTCTTGGAGCTTCAACTTGAATGTAGCGTTTGAAGATCTTTTTCGCCCTGGGGGATATCCTCAACGAGGACTTGATCTTCTTGAAGTCCTCACACACAAGCCAAAACTCAATATTTTCATCGCTGAACTCCGACTTCAAGAAGGCCTGGAATATATTCATCCCATCTTAAAGTAAAAATAATAATAATAGTGTCAATGAGCCATTCTCAATAGAAAACTGTTCTATTACTGTTATATTGATCTTGTTTTTTTATGATCTCACATTGGGACGTGAGAAGTCTCTCCAGAGAGTGGGACCACTGGGAGATGTCTTCCAAACAGTGTCTGTAAGATTACAACAGATTAGCCGCTGAAATTTCTAACAGTAAGAATGAAAAGTCAAGGTACAGTCTTGATCTGTAACTATTTACTTTTCTTCCTTCTCTCACCTGGTGTTATTGTTGGATGATCCAAAGATTAGATTTTCTCGTCTGGTAAAAAAAAAAAACAGAAAAGTAATTCAGTCAGACAATTTTATGAAAGATTTTGAGTTGTGCTATATGTATAAAATAAAAAATTAACCTGATTCCCAGAATCCTCTTATCCTCCATGTCCGTCCTGACCGCTGCTGCTGTTAGAGCTGTCAGCAGTGATGCTGGGACTGCTAGGCGTGGACAAAGTTATGTACACTCTGGTAACTCAACTTCGAAAAAAGTGATTGTTCGGACTGAATTTTGAGGAACCTGCTTCATTATATAAGGGCGGGAGAAGTGAGTGTATCGTCAGAAGACAGCTTTGAGCTAACCGCAGAAAAAAAGAGGAAGCTGGATATGACGCAAAACAGCGAGCTGCTGCATTGGCTGGCGTACTCTGTGTGCTGCACAGAAACTGCGCAACAAACAGTTGGTGGTGTGTTCAGGGATGCAAATGTGACGAGGGTGGAAAAATATACAGCAGATAAGCAAATTGATGACACTCTGTAGTTCATTGTGAGTGAAGCTATGACCTCAAAGTTGTTTTTTTTTGATGCACACTGAAACCTCTACACACAAACACATTTGTGTTTCGTTTTGCATTTTCAGAGCATTTTCAGTTAAGTATATATTTCCAAACAATTGTGTAGAAACAAACTTAATAAATATATTTTTTGAACAGTTCTGCATACCAAACCCCTGTTCCCCCTGCCATAAATGAACATAAAAATCACATTGTCAATTTGAGGCATATCAATTGTACTCAATTTGACCCTGAAGTAAATTTACTTTACTATTATTAATGTTGTTGGAAGAGAAGAGAAGAATAGGCTGGAGGCAAGATGAGATGTGTATAAGAGACAGGTGGAACAGCCACTCCTATACTTCAGGATATGAGAAGTTCAGTCATCCACAAGGACAGAGACTCTCAAATATCATGTGAAGTAACACATTTGTTCTTCGGGTGTTAATTGCCATTTTCCAACTGGAAGTTGGGTTCATAAATTTTGTTTTATGGGCAAAATGGGTGTCATTTAAGGTCTCCAAGGCCACCAGCTGGACCATGCTCTGGCAGAGGGAACAGTGTGCGTGTGTGTGTGTGTGTGTGTCGCTACAGTATGTAATGGTTTCGCAGTATAGCCCCGCTATCAGGTATTACAGAGATGTGACTGTAGGAACAGTGGAAATTGTAGAGGCCGTTTTAATCTAATCTAATCTCCCTTCGACCTGCCTGCCTGTTTATTTGACAGGGACAGTACAGTTACATTGTTACCAAAGGTCACCGATGTCATTGTACATGGGGCTTTTAGCCATTGGCTAGTTTGCAGCCCTCGTCCCTGGTCTGTGGTTGAAGAGTGTCAGGTAAGGTAAAAGGAGAGGTTTTTCAGGACGGTTGTGAGACCAGCCAAGAGGTATGGATAAGAGACACTACCAACAGGCAGAAGACAGGAAGCAGAGCTGGAGGTGGAGGAGTTAAAAATGCTGAGATTCACACACTGACAAGGACGGACAGGATCAGGATTGAAGTCATTGAAAGGACAACACAGACAGGAAGGTTAAGAGAAAAAGTTAAAGAAGCCAGATTGAGATGGTTTGGACATGTTCACAGAAGGGACAGTGGATACATTGGTAGAAAAATGGTCCTGGAAATGGAGCTACCAGGTAGGAGACAAACGGGAGATTGATGGATGCAGTGAGGGAAAACATGGAGGTGGTTGGAAAAAAATAGGTACAGATAGAAAAAGTTGATTCACTATGGCAACTCCTGAAAAAGGGAAAAGCTAAAAGAAGAAGAAAAAAATGATCTGCTTTGCTCACTGACACTATTTTTTTTTTCCAACTGGGCCACAAGAAGAAACCCCATTCTTGTTCAAGACTTTTTGATATGCTAGGTTCTATATAAGAACTGATGACAATTGACTGAGTTCCATCAGTACACTAAACCTAGGGCAGCGGACTTGGGTTTGCAAGGCAACCGGTTTGAATCCCCCTACTGCAAAGTTACTGCTGAGGTGCCCTGATTCAAACCGGGGGCCAAAGTCCACTTCTTTAACCACTAGGCCACCAACTGCCCCCGATAATTACATATGCCCTGGATATAATTTTACAAAATCCCACAAATTTGATTATGTCGTGGTTTCTTTATTTTTTGTTCAGTTTTGAACACATTTATTTTGAGATTTTTAAAAATTGGAATTCACAGTTTTCACAATGTTTGGGACACAAAAAAGATATATACACAATATTTCATGATAATGTTTGAGAATAATTATAAGGGTAGCTTAAAATATGAAATACATTTAAATATATTTATATATTCTTGTAAAATTGTTAGCAATAACAATGCACACTGATCAGAGCTCAAAGGTATTTGGAAGTACATTGTTAGCCTCTTGGTGTAGTGTTAGGTCAGTTGGACACTGATTCCACTACAGTTACGTAAATAGTTGCTTTAGCTTTAGTTTCAATAACTTTTATCTACTTTATGATCCAGAATTTACAAAGCCTAGGAGCCTGGGAGAAGTCAGGTTATAAATAAACCCGTTCCCCTCTGAAAATGTATATAAAAAGTCAAACAAGCTCTCTTCACATTTTCAGATTGAAGCTAAAAGCCCAAAATGACACACCTGCTGAGTTGCTGGGCAATCATTTCGGATTATTCTTCTGAGAAATGTTATTGCGCAGAAAATTCCATGGCAACCTGCTCTGTGAAGGCAGGAGATGGACACAAAAACGACTGTCTTTTCTGCCACCTGTGGCCATGACAACCAGCCTGAGAGAGTTTTCAGTGGTTTAGATTTTTAATTCAGTAATTACAAAGTAATAATCCTTGCTTCAGTTTATTTACAACAAACCCTCTGTTCTGTTTCCCAGATAAATTTGGTATGAACTGTTTTAGCAGAGTAATATAGAGCCTAATAGAATGTAGAATTATTCCAACACTAAACACATTAAGTCAAGTAAATAGTATTTTTATTTACAATAATTTACTTTCCCTCATTTTCAACCAATCACGGTGACAATGGGGGAAAACAGGTTCATCACACAGCCCAGTACTAGTGACAAGCTTTGAAAACAATCCATCCATTTTCTCCCTCTCTTCTTATAGATTTGCAAGGGCAACAGTTTTCCACAACTGCCTCCCAAATCACACAGCACTGGACTGTTCCTACAGGTTTCGAAGACACCTTCAATACATGAATTGTAATTTATTTATTTTTGACAAACAGTTTGGTGGCACACATTTTCTCACGCTTTTGTTTTTATCCCTCACAACACCCGTTTGAGTGTTTGCCCTCTCCTGTCATTCTGACATATCCTCTCACTTTATCACCCACAGCCCAGCCTGGGTTATGTGTTGCCATGCTGGGTTGCAAGTTTTTTTTTATGTCTTTTTTTTCTCCCTTTCACAGTCGGTTCTAACCAGGTTCACACTTAAAGAAAAGTGCAGCCAGAGCAGTCTGCTGTGGAGGAAGTTGTGGTGAGGCGTCTGCACAAATGCACACAGCAGCACACAGACATGTGAAAATGCCGGTTGAAATAATTCCCCTCAATAAGTGCTTCATTTAGAAAAGAATAAACACTGGGTTGCCAATAAGTCACGCAAAAACCCCCCACGAAAGTATCTCTGCTACTCTAGGACACATGACAATATATTTTTTTTTATCCACAGCATCTTACAATGTGAAGTACAGTAACTAAATAGAAAAATAAATAATTGTAATCTTTATACTATACTTATAATAATCTTTTATAACAATTTATACAAAACAATATTTGGAATGTATGAGACACCTGTAATTTTATGTTGTTTTTTAGCAAAAAAGGCATTTTTGTGTTTACTAGTGATCTTCATTGTTTGAACCACTGGGAGTGCTAAAGAGGCCCCAAAATTAGAGATGAGATAAAAAAAAGGACAAACCCCCACAAAAAAAAAAAAGAAACGCAGGCAAAAACCCATCATTCCCAAGTGCCTTAAATGCACCTTAGAATGCATAGAAAAAACATATATTTTTCCTGTGCTCCTCAGTCAATGTGCCGGTTATTTCCAGCCCGAAACCCTTTTGTCGATATATTTCTCAAGCTAACCAAAAGTCATAATTATTAAATATCGAATAAAAATGCAACACTAAAGAAGAAGAAGGATAAATGAAATACTGTTGAAATGCTTTAATAGATAGTAAGCCACATTTAAAATGATAAAAAATAAAGGTTTTGAAACATTAATGTGGCTCTGTTGTGGACAAAACAACTCTTGGCCTTGCATTTTAAATCTAATATCTTTCAACAGGTCCTTAATGAAACTTAAAAAAAAAAAAGAAAATCTCTAGCTTTGTCTTATTCCGCCTCACAGTATCCAAAGCACACCCTGCATTAATCTGTCTTGACTTTACGTAAATCCAAATGAGCTTCTTTTGAGAGGCCTTATCTGTTGCATCAGGTTACATAAATCCTTGTAAAACCCAATTTCGGAAAGGAAATTAAACACTTTTGAACAAAAAGGCGGCTGTCTTGGCATCAAAAAACAAAGTCCAGTTTTCCTCTTATATGGAATGAATGAATATTGGACTGACTTTTTGGAAAATGTGCGATTTATTTTCGAATCCCAACCTAGTGCAGGTTACTGCAGGAGGGGAACAGAGGAGGAGTCACATCGGGAACTTGAGCATGGCTGCATTTCCATTCCCCATTTGAATATTTCTTTGTACAGTCAAAAGTTAAAGTGGATGGAAGTGCTTTGTTGGCCTCTAGTGTCTGGTTGACCAATTACTACCTGGCATTGTTACATTGCTTGAAATTGACTATTATGATGCTCTTAAGTATGATTCACTGGACGAGGACACATTTGGGGGCAGTTGTGGCCTAGTGGTTAACAAACCGGGCTCGATTGCGGAGGGATCCAGGTTCGAGTCCTAAAGCTGCTCGGTTACCATTAAGCATGACACCGTCCCCAATCACTGCTCCCCGGGCGCTCAAAGCTGCGCACTGTTCACTTGTGGTGATGGGTTAAATACAGAGGTCACAGTGGGTTGTGTGCAGTGGTATGGATCACAATGACAAGGAGTTTGCTTTCCTTCCTTTTAATGGATAAAAATACACATTGGAGGCTGAGGTTCAACAATAACCATACCCATTTATTGAGCTTGAACTCTTAAAGCTAATACATGTCATTTTTATATAACATATATATATATATTTTTTTTACAATTTTTCATTTAATACTTTACAACATTGAGAGTATTTATAATTTTAAATGGAAAGCCTATTCAAACTGACTAGAGAGCTAGAAATATATTTGGTTATTATGCCAACTGCATATTTCCCCATGGAGCCGAAGCTTTCTACAACAGGAGTCCCCAAACCCAGGTACGTGGACTGGTACCGGACACACTCGCACAGTGAGTGCAATGTACTTCCTTTTTTACTAATTTACTTAATTGAAAAGAATCCAGTCATGGTTGACCTAGCAATATTTAAAAATAATAACATACTAACAAAATAAAGTGTGAAAGATGTTTCTTTTTTTTCATATAACAACAATGTTCCTTGGTTCAAACCTGGGTTTGGAGACTGCTGTTCTACCTTACTGTCCTTCTATGGTGAATATTTTTGAAAATTGCAGAGAAAATATATTTGTGCTCTAAATGATTTGGGTTGTATGATAAATCTGTTATCCACACCGAATGAGAGTCCTACAGCTAAATCAGAATCTGAGGGGAAGGATTCCAACCGTGAGCTTTTACAAAACAAAGTCACCTTGAATCTGTTCTCCTCAGGAGTCCCTGATAAATGTCTGATTTTAGGAAGCGTGGATAGCAGTCCCTGGCCATCAGACTGTAGATGAGCTTCTGTGCAGTCTCAAATATAGTCAGGGTAGGCTTGGAGATATTCCTGGATATGTTTTCCCTGGTATTCCAATCTATGTTGATCTGGAAACAGACATTGTCCCCAGTGACTGTGTTACCAGGCTACATTATTGCAGATTTGCTATTGTTAAATATAGTGGTTATATAACAACATACGTAAAGTTGGGGGATTTGCAGTTAAGTTGCAGGTTGCACTGACTTACCTGTCTGGGAGCTTCTGTTTGGACAAACTCGGAGTAAATCCTGTTGGCAGATGAAATCATCTCAGGGTCCGTCTTGGTTTTTTTATACTCCTCACAGGCCATCCAAAACAAAATGTTCTCCTCACTGTACTCTGACTTTAGGAACTCCCGAAAAGCTATCTGTCCAGCTGGTATAATAAAAAAAAAAACAAGACAGATAGCATTTTATTTATTTCTAGCTTGATGCCGAAGACACTTTATGTGTTAGGTCAAAGACTCTCACCTTTACAGCTGAGGAGTTTGTCCACAGATTCACTCCATGTCTCAACATCATCCAGCGGATCCTTGGGAAAGCAACACAATCTACCCTTGAACAGAGGATCAAAATCAAGTTTTTTGTGTGAACTCAGCCGCATCGTGCAACCAATCTCAATCTCACTCTGCGGACAGCAATCACTCACTCCTCATGTAAAAAAAAAAAATGCTTTAAAAAATTCTCACCAGATTCAAAGCACAACTTACAGCGATTGAAAAACTGGATATTTTCCACATGGCTTCTCACTGAAAATGGAAAGGCCCAGTAATCAAATATGGAGTAACTCACTTTATTGCCATCTCCTCGTCCTCTGTGAGATAGGTTCTTGCCCGTGCTTTTTTGGAAATGAGGGAGTCAAGGGACCGAACCAATCTAAATGACCTACGTCCCCTGGTCGGACTCCTCCACCCATCAAAATGGAATATATGGAAATTTGTATGCAAAATGCTGTTGTTGTAGGTAAAATCAGGGCAATCCCAATGACCTACCGCACAAAGGAGACCTCGTCCATGTCAAAGTTTGAATGAAATAAATCCGAAAAATAAAATCAGTAAAATCTTATATTTTATTTTAAGATTTTATTGAGAACAGTAGGTGGCCTACTCTCTTTGTCATAGATGTTTTAGAGCAAGACACGTGTGACGGACTGCAGGAGGCAGCAGTGATTAGGCCTGGGATGGACTTCTTTGGGGGTCGGGAGAGTAGATAACCTCTAGTTCACCCCATCGCCTCCACCTCTGCTGGTCAATCTCCATGTTCTCCTTGTAACATCGAGAAACTCCCCCTCTGAAATTTTTGTCCAAACTATCTGAAAATCTCCCCCGTTTGACTTTATCTCAAAACCTCTGATCTGCTTGCTTTTTCTTCTTTCAGCTTGTCCCTTTTTTTAGAGAGCCATAGCAAGTCAACATTTTTCATCTCACCTTGTCCTCTGTATCCTCAGCTCCAACTACCTCCATGTCCTCTCTCACTGTATACCAACAGTACCCTGTAGGTTAAGAGCACTGTTGGCAGTTATTGTTAACCCGGGCCCCATTGGGATGGATAAATAGTGGCAGTAGACTTATAGGACAGCAATAGAGGACTCAATGTGTGAGGACCCCCAACGTCATATCTAGGACCTTAGGTCCAGCCATAGGCCTCACATAGGGTCTACGGCTGGATCTGTAGGCCATTATGGGCGCTGTCAAATAGAAAAGTCTTCAATCTAATCTTGAAGGTAGAGATTGTGTCTGCCTCCCGGACTAGGACTGGCAGCTGGATCTCTAGATTTGGAGATTCGTGGAACCACATGAAGACCTGCTCCTAAAGAACGAAGGGTTCTAGTGGGTGGTATCAACTCCACTATATAGGAGGGTGCCAGCCCATGGAGAGCCTTAAAGGTAGGCAGTAGGATTTTAAACTGAATTCTAGAGTGAACTGGGAGCCAATGAAGAGAGGTGAGGACTGGGGAGATATGGTCTCTCTGCCTAGTTTTGGGTTAGAACCAGAGCTGCTGTGTTCTGGATGAGCTGTGGAATTCTCAGAGAAACCGGCTGAGCATTTGGCTAATAAAGAATTGCAGTAGTCCAGCCTAGAAGCAACAAAGGCATGGACCAACTTCTCAGCTACATCTAAGGGAAGTGTCTACGTAACTTTCCTAATGTTACGTTGATGAAAGTAGTCAGTCTTAGAGATATGTTTATTATGTGATTTGAAAGAAAGCCCCTGGTTAAAAATAACACCTAGGTTTTGGAGGTCGTGGTTAAACTATTATCAGACGCTATTATGTCAGACATAGAGTCCCTTACATGTTTTGGACCTAGAACCAGTAACTCATTTAGCAACAAAAAGTTACGGGTCATCCAGGTCTTGATGTCATCTATGCAGGACTTAAGCAGTCCTTCCTTCCTTACTTTTTTGGTAGTTCCTTCCTGCATCTGATCTGATCTCCAAACTGGACTCAAACATCTCAGCTATATATTTCACCTTTCTTTCAACGTTTCATCTTCCAACACTCTTTCAGATGGTATTTCCTGTATATCATACGTGTCAAACTCAAGGCCCTGGGACCAAATCTGGCCCGCAAAATCATTTGGTATGGTCCACGTGAGCTTGACAAGGTTTTTTTAAATTGTCTATAGCGCAGAGTTTCTTAACCTGATTAATTAAAAGTTGTTTTTTTTTTTTACCAACGACTATAATTATGTAATTATTAACTGCAGTAACATGTATTAATATGGAGTAGTGATATCTGTACAGTATTCCATTTACAACTGGCCCTTCATGAAACTGTGTTGTCAATGTAGCCCGCTGGTAAAAAATGAGTTTGTCACCTTTGCTGTACATGATGACGTCCACCTCTGTGCATTGTCCTTGACTCTTACTGGGGTCATTAGTGTGCATCTCCAGGGTTTACCTCCTGGGTTGGCTTCCAGTGGATGAAACACATTGATGAAGGTTCAGGTTGGGCTTGTATGGTTGAGTGTGATTTGGGTGGCAGTCCTATAGACTGCTCCCCCTGTGGACAAAGATAGATAGATGGCAAGGTTAATAGGGTAAGGCCCAATGCAATCTAATGTCACTCCCTCTTCCTATATTAGGTGTTGACTTCATCCCTCCACACATTCTCCCTTCTTTATCATCTAACTGACATCCTACTGGCATCTATAATAATCCATCTCCTCTTAATCATATCTGTCATGCAGCTCTGCGCATTCAGAGCATGACCCCTGCACTTCCATCTTCATTGTTCTCCACGTTTTTCTTACGTCCCCCACCGTTCCTGTATCGTCTTCAATCCAATTCCCACCAGTGCCCCCTTGGTAAACGGCACGGTCAGCACCTTGTTGCAAAGTCCGCCCGTGACTGATCGGATTTGAAAGTCATTTTTGTGATCTGCAGGATTAATCGGGAACGAGTTCCCTGCCAGATGCCCTTCCTGACACAACCCTCACCGAGAGACAGCCTCTGATTCAGTGTCACATCTATCAGCTGTTAATGAAGTTCCATCACCTTGGTTCTAGATGATCACAGATCACAGAGGTCTCTGCATGGTTTTGTCCTTTGTGCAACATTATTTGATGAAATATGTATTTGTTCAATTGCAATCGGTCTTTTTTTTTTTTTTTTAAATAAATCAATTGCTGGAGATTCTGCTGTATTGTTCAGCTGTACACAGGGCAACAAAGCAGCAGGTTTTATCCTTGGCAATTCTTCCAATAACACTTCTCAAGTGGAAGCTCCGAGGTGTCAAACTGCCATGTAAAAAAATTGTTCTGAACATCACTCTTTAACTTTGTCGAATAAATATGTTTCTTAGACCAAACACTGCTTTTACGTGGGATTGCAGAATAGCGTTGGTCAGAGCGTAACGTGGGTGATCACAGTTCTTAGAGGGAGTGCATATTGAAGAGAAAAAGTCTTACGGAACAATTCGTCCTGTTTGGGAAATACACATCGAACACACATTTACTGGAGGAGGAGACATCTCCTCCCGCTTTTTGCACATCAGCTGATCAGCTGTTCTCTATATGAACACCTGAAACAGTTACATAAAGTCTGTGTTGATATGATCTATCTATCTATCTAATAAAGTACCATATTTAAAATCTAAAAAAAAAATCTATCTATCTATCTATCCATCTATCTATCTATCCATCTGTCTGTCTATCCATCTGTCTGTCTGTCTGTCTGTCTGTCTGTCTGTCTGTCTGTCTGTCTATCTATCTATCTATCTATCTATCTATCTATCTATCTATCAGTCTATCTGTCTATCTGTCTGTCTGTCTGTCTGTCTGTCTATCTGTCTGTCTGTCTACCTGTCTGTCTGTCTATCTATCTATCTATCTATCTATCTATCTATCTATCTATCTATCTATCTATCTATCTATCTATCTATCAGTCTATCAGTCTATCAGTCTGTCTGTCTGTCTGTCTGTCTGTCTGTCTATCTGTCTGTCTATCTGTCTGTCTGTCTACCTGTCTGTCTATCTATCTATCTGTCTATCTATCTATCTATCTATCTATCTATCTATCTATCTATCTATCTATCTATCTATCTATCTGTCTCTCTGTCTATCTCTCTGTCTCTCTGTCCCTCTGTCTGTCTGTCTGTCTGTCTGCCTGTCTCTCTGTCTGTCTCTTTGTCTATCTGTCTTTCTGTCTCTCTGTCTTTCTGTCTGTCTCTTTGTCTTTCTATCTCTCTGTCTGTCTGTCTGTCTGTCTCTTTGTCTGTCTTTCTGTCTATCTACCTAGTGTTTTTAAGCTGATAACTTTTTTAAGCTGTTTTTTTTTATTACACAGCACTGAACAGAATCTTCAAGTAACAAAATAATCAATTGTAGAAACATATGTTAATAGGTAACGTAGTAGCTTTATTTATACAGGCAAACATTTACACCTGGCCCTTTAAGGAAAACTGTGTTGTTGATGTGGCCCCCTGAAATTGATGTGACCCCCGCCTCCATCATGTTAGGGTAGTATTTTACTGCTGCACTTATAGCCGCGGGAGGCAATGTAATATTTATATAACTCTTGCTAGTGTTAATAGTTTTTTCATCCTTTTTGTCCCAGTTCTTCCTCGGGGGGTCATTAATGTTCAATAAATTTAAAAACTACAGCGAAACCCGTTGGATCGCTGAGACATTCCCATCTGGACCAGATTTGTTTCATGACAGATGATGCTTTTAAAAATGATTGTTTGATGCAAGTGTAGCATTAAATCAACCTGGATATATTTCTGCAGTACTTTCTTAATTACATGGAAATGAATAAAACAACACAAATTGACCATTGCTCATTGCTCACAGCAGGAGGCGTAGAAGTAATGCCACCCTGCAACTTGACATGATATAGGCCACTGTTGAGCCTGAAAGAAATCATATACGCATATACATACATGATAATCCTATATAGGAAAAGACGTCCTCACATCACACCGACATCAGCTGTATTCTATATTAGCACCTGAAATCTATCTATCTGCCCCCCCTCTGATCATAGCATTGTTATGACCCACATAACTTCCAGTCTCACAACCCACTGGAAGGCTAACAGCATGGAACAGTGTGGTTTGGGTGGCATCGGTGGAGGCTACTGCCCCTGAGAAGTAGTATCGGATAAGAGGATGAAGAAAAATAATTGTGGATCTAATTAATCACTATTAATGATAAACACAACAACCAATCATTTTGAATTTTGAAGGATATTAAGGATTTCTTAATGTTTGCCAACATCCACATGCGGGACATGATGTTTCACATTAAGCAAACACCCCAGGCTGAAGCTCTATCTCCACTATACCTTTTCAAGGCTTTTTCAATAAAAAAGCCTTTTAATCTTATGCATGTTGTTCCTACTGTTTTTTTTTTTTTTAAAAACCCTTTAAACACACATATCTATCAGGTTTACAGAATTTTCTGGCTCACACCTTATTAAAAACCCTACGAAATACAACACCGCTGCGACCCCCCACAGGCAGCTGTGGAGCGAGGAAGGCTGTGATATGAACTGTAATGGGTCTGGCATAAAGAAACGCAGCTCATCTTGACACATTGTGACCTTAGCTTTCTGACCGAGGCCGGTAATGCGACTCGCCCCAAACAAACCACGAATGTAAATCACAGCAGGTGATGGAAAACATCAGGGCTGCTGTGATTTGCATGTGAGTGGATGGGGATGAAATGAGGAATTTGGTTTTCAAAAAAGGTCTTGTGTGAGGAGAAAACCGAAGGTGTGTTTATTTGAGGGAGAGTCGCCGACAGATGAATGTCTCAAACCAGGATGTTACGACTTTGAAGACGTGTAAATATTGACTTTTAATAGATTTATTTAGTTCAAACCCATTAATAAATACACATTTAATTTAATAATCCTGGTTTTTATAGATGATGAAAATGGAAGGAAATGCCACTGCATTAACGAGACAAAAAAGTCAAATCATATATATATATATATATATATATATATTAAGATTTAAGTGAACTGTTCTCTACATGAGTACTTTTTTGCTATAAAAGGTCCATTAATGGTCTATTATCATCAAACTGCAAATCACCTTTTTTAGCGGTTAATTCAAAAACTATTTAACAATTAACTGACTTGGCAAACCTGACTAAAGTATAAGTCAAAATAAAAGTCTCATCCTTTTACGTTTACTACAAATATGCTACGCCATGACTGCATTTCCTCCCTGAAACACAAGATGGCACACCAGGCCTCCTCGGCAGCGGTTATACTGCGGATACTTTTCCTTCAGTGTGTTCGCCTTTCTTCTGAATTTGGGGACAGCATTGAATTTCAGTGGGTCCCCTCACTTCATTGCCTTTTTTATTTGGAAGTGAATGAAAGGGCTGGACTTTTGAATCAGCTGTTAAACTTAAATGTTGAAAAATAAAAGCATATTTTATTTTTGATGATCGAAATAAAATGCTTTTAAATATTAAGCTTTTGTATCTAAGATGGACGAGTTGACCTCAAAACTCAATTTTATCAGAAAAAGATTATTTCTATTTTACAGATAACAAAAACAAACAAACAAAAAAAAACCTTTTCCCCCACAAAAGACACCAAGGAATAAACGTGGTGTCTTTCGGCTTCTTTATTTTACATTGGAAATCACTGATGTCTCCAGGACTGTCTGAAGACATAATGGAAGTTGATGATGTAGCAGAGACTCATTAACACTGACATCAGTAAAATAAACTGCTGTGTAAGACTTTAAATATTGTGACCCACAAAGATGAACGTTAACATGAATGAGAGCATATTTCAAGTCACATGGATCTAATTTAGACCAGGGGTTTCCAGAACTTTTCCATACCAGGTCCCTAGAAACAAAATATGTCAACTCATTTTTAACTTGGACACTTTTTAATAATTATTACATTTGTTTGGACTAGAAAATTTATTAACAAACATGTTTTCTGTTCTGCGTATTCCCAAAAACTGTTGACAGAGCACACAGTGGGAGAAAGCACGCGATAAGAATAATGCTCAGCGAACAAAAAATAATTTTCCTGTCTATTTGTGTCATTCTGTGCATGGACACAGAAAAGAAAAGGTGACAAAGACAACCTGTAACCAAGAAATGTCTTGGCAGACGTGGTCAGTCTGGCCTCTCAGTTCTGCCATGCTGTTCCCTATTTATTGGTTAGTATTTTTGCACATGTGTGGTGTGGTATGGTGGCCCAGGAAATCAAGAAAAAGAAAAAAAGACTCAATATGACAATCGGCCCCAAATGTCAAAGGCCATACGACCCCAGTGTATATGCATAGCATACACTTGGGTTTAGTCTTTTCTGCAACAAACTTCTTTCACAGGTATGCAGCCTGAGGAGAAATACCTGTGTGAAAAAGGAAAAGCCTCTTGGACGAGAAGAGAGAAGTATTGTCCAGTTGCCCTCAAAGTGTCTAGTTTTGTTAAAAGACCTGGATGACTGATAACATAGACTGACAAAACGGGTCAATGTTTAGGTCAGGTGTGTCCAAGTACCATTAACAAATTTGAAATCTGAAAATGACCTTTTTGTGTACTGCATGACTCATGACAGCTGTTTTTAGTGCACTAAAGATGTAATTTATTCCCATTTTCTCTCCTTGAGATTTAAGAGAACTTTAGCACCCCCTTGTGATTTTAGAAACCACCGGTCTATGCTGGACTACTATGCTGAGCTATCCTGATATTCGTTACGAGATATCGGAAATATCGATATTGGTTTGTCCTCCAATAGTGAAAACAAAATGCTTGGATGTGAACTCATTTGCTGGGATCACACATTTGGCAAAATCAGACATTATCAAAAACAAATTTTGAAAAATCATTAACTATTACACTTAAAACAAAAAAATTAATTAGACTTTACTATTGTCAAATCAATCTAGTTTGGCTGCTTTTCTTTATGAAGCCTTGTTTACTATAAATTTAGTCCACAATTTGTTCAAATTGTCAGTCAAAAGTTTGTTAAAAGTCTTAATCTTATCTAGAACAACTTGGACATGTTTTATTATTTAAAAAAATTAAATAAATGTGTCCCTATTACTGTCAAATGTTGTATGTGTGTTATGGTTTTCATGGTTAAAAAACATTTTCATCAATTACAATTAACAGAGCTTTTGAATTTGCTTAATTTCACACTATATTTTACCAAAACTTGCAGGAAATTTGATTTCTTTCATCTGAGTAGGCAAAGATAAAGGTCTCCCTCGAGAAACTTGGGCTGCAGAAGTGTCAGGACCTAAATAGAGGGGTGATTTTTCAAACATAAAGGTTTCTTTTGCTTCTGGTCTGCCCTCGCCTCTTGAGAAAAAAGTTAAATAGAGGATGAAGCACGAGGAGGATGAAAATGTTGGTGAAGAAATAGTGGATGATAGTCAAATAAAAAAAAAATCTGTGTTTAACTGCATCGGAGGATAAAATAAGCCAACACAAGCTGAAAAAAATTCCCAATGGTAGGTAAAGAAATAAAGAAGATAAAAAGAAGAGAGGCGGCAGTGGTGGAAGGAAGAGGCCCACAGGACGGCTCACTGTATGGTGCAATGTATTTGGGTGGCAATGGTGGAGACTGCTGCGCCTAAATGCAACAAATAAAGACGATGAAGATCAAGGATCTAGCCTACTCGTGGCTTGGGATCTGCATGGGGCTTTTTGTACAGTTCCATGTTTGTTATGGAAAATCTCTCTTGAATAGCAAAAGGACAAAGTGCAGATGAAGACAGGAGGTTTAACAGAGGAGTTAAAGGGAAGCTCATCTGCGCCCATGTATAGCAAGTGGCTCTTTGCATGGATGAAGGTGAATGAAAAAAGAACCAAAAACAAAGTGAAATGTTTTGAAATCTGAAAAAAAAGATAAGATAATAAAAGTGTAGAATTCAGATTTTTGTGAAAACATTTTCATCTCCTGCAGCCTTTCTTTGTCGAGTCTTTATCGTCGTGGCAATTATAACTTTTTCTTTCCTTTCAAAAGTTCCTCTAGTGCAGCACCATAAACACACAACTGATTACAAAGGCAGAAATGTAAATACCATTTGGAGCAAAAGAGAAAAATGAGCTGCACATTCTTAGTGGGCATGGTGATGAATGTGGCAGACCAGCTGAGTTGTTCCTATTGTTAACACATCATTATGTAACGCCAGACAATTTTCATGATGCAGAAAGACAGCATGGTATTTGGTGCAACTGTTGCCCAGATGAAGGCACGATTAAGTTGCAATGTAAAATATTCCGTGAATTTTTTTTTCTCTCTGTCTTTTGTGTGTAAAATAAATCAGTGTTTGGGCGTTAATTCCTTTGAAGACGCCAGAAAACACTGGAATCCGTGTTAATGAGCTTAACTGGTTCTGCCTGAATGTCATGAGATACAAAGTTTAGTTTTTTTTTATTATTATTTCCCTGGACTCCCTACGAATACAATTTGTGGGTGAACTCGGTGTGATCACTGACTGCTGTGAATTAATGCTCATTTGTCTTTGTTTGGCCTGGAATGGGTGCAAAGCTACCCAGGAACATGAATAATCCCCTGCTGTGGTGGTTAGCCTTGACAAGCCTCATGAATGTTTTCAGTGTTCAATCCCGGGTTTCACCACCAGCGCAATAATGCGTGCACAATGTGTCATATTTAAAATGTCTCATTAAAACAACCAACAGGTTTCACTTATTCAATTTATTATAGTATGTACAGCATAAACTGCAAGGCAACACACACTGTCTGATTGTTATAATAATGCAGTACATAAATAATACGAGATGGCAGCCAACAGCGATCATCATTATTATATGGAATATTGGTAGGTTAAAAAAAAAAATGCTATGTGTGAGTTCCAAGAGAATTACTTCAATGTTAAAAATGAGTTATATACCAGTTCTTAGTCAGTTTTAATGCAACACTGTAGGACACATATTGACAATTTTGAGCAATACTGTGCACTATGCTGTCCATGGATCGATTCATCCAATAACATGTAATCTGAATGGCAGGTTAAAATAATAATAATAAAAAAGCCTGATGTACAACAAAATACTGGTGTGTTGATGAAATGATTAGACCACTTTGCTGTTTTCTTCAATTCCTTGTTCATCTTAATGCCTTGTTCCACTAACGGAACAAGGCCTTCCAATAACGGAAGTGATTTTTGTCACTGTCAATAAAACCATGCAAAATGGCCAGAAATCAGCTCTGAAATTAAACTTAATTATGAGCCTTTTTTGTTGTTATTATATTTCTCCAGATTAATGTAGATTAAGTGGAAGCAGACTTTTAAATGGACAAGAAATTAAAGAAAAGTGGTCTAATCATTTTTTCCATGACTGTAGATGTATACATTTTTCCATTTCTTAAAAAAAATCATACTGTTCCTTTGATTATTTATATCATACATATTAATTTAATGTTATTTTCATCTGCTTCGCATATTGCATTTTCACGGTGCTTTATTATTATATAATTTTTACATTAATATATCTATATGTGGATATATTAATATAATATATATTAATATATCCATCCTGGTGTTGTTTTTTAATTCTCTTTTTTTATTTTAATGCCTGGTACCACCATAGGTACATTACTTTTTTAATCTGCTCACTGTTCACTTTGGTGATGGGTTAAATGCAGTGGTCACATTTTGTTGTGTGCAGTGGTGTGGATCAAAATGTCACAATGACAAGGATCTTGCTTTCTTTCCTTCCTTCCTACCTTCCTTTTGTGACGCGATTTGTGACTGTGATTGTACTGGTCCGGCCTATTTCACATCTCGTCAGGCTGGACTCGTGGCCCAAGAACCAGAATGAGATGAATGACGTGGCATCTTACAATCTCAGTGAATCAGATAGACAGGGTCCCAGTATCTAATGTTTGTTTTTTTGTATCAGTTGGGCAACACTTTAGGTTAATTTATTTAGCTCTGTGGTTGGCCAACATCAAACTTTTCAAAAATTTTATTTTAAGGCTACTATAGTAGTTTCTTATCCCCATTTGTCTCTTGTGTTTCCTATTCACCCTAATAGGTTCCAATGGTTCAGTTGTTGGCAAGTCATATATACCAGTGATTCTCAATGAGTGGGTCTTGGCCCAAAAGTGGGTCACAGGCCTTTACCGGTGTAACAAAAAATGTATTTATATATTTCTTTGCAAAAAACAAACTCTATCTATCCCTTAAGCTGGTCATTAGGTTAGATGGTGGGAACCACTGGTATTTACAAACTGAAATGTAGTTCTTGTGCACTGTGGGCAGCAGTGGTGGCCTAGTGGGAAGCAGACTTCCGTCCACAAGGCTTCCGGTTCTAATCCACCAGCCGCCAGGCTGAGGTGCTCTGGTCATAGCACCATCCCAACCCACAGCCGTGGAGACACCTGCCCATGAGACCAGTCAACGAATAAATGATGAAGATGAATGAATGAATGAATGAATTCAGTCAAAATTTTGTCTCTGTTTTCCTATTGTCAAAAAATTTTTCTGTGTTTAAACTATGGCTTCAGTTTGCTCTTAAGTCAAGACTCTTTTGCAATTCCCTGGCTTTTGCTTTGTTAATGTCAATCAATTTTCGTGTTTTCAATCCTGAGTCCTGTGCCTTGGCTGTAAGCCTAATATTTCTAAATGATAAGTCTATTGTATACTTAAAATTCTCTGCAAAAAGATAAAAAAAAAAATAAAAAAAAATACGACACAGATTGGACTAAGAATGCAAATGTGTGGGTGAATCCCTGGCTGGCTGTGCATAGAAAAGTCAAAACCCCCGGACCTGACACCAAAGATTTTCACAGTCAGATCCGCTGCAGGCTCTGAAACCAAACCGTGTGGTGGTCACATCACAAAGCTGCGCAGAAATAGCCCGGCTGCATCACGTGACCCGGGCCAGTTCCTGCTCTTTACTGTAATGCATAAAAAGGTCAAACTGCTGCAGGCTCCTGAGTCTGCACCCTGCACTTTACACCTCACCCACTCTTATTCTCATTACAATGCTGTAAATATTTTAAAACCTCAACAGCACCTCAGTGACAAATAACCCACAGTCATATTTACAGCAGCGGGGGTAATTTAGGACTTTTCAGCCCTGGCTTTATGGCCTATTTGGCTACATTACGTCCAGCGTGTAATAAATAAACATTTCTTGTCGTACCTCTTTGGGGGCATTTGAGTCGATAAATACTGTATAAATATATTTGGCCGTGGACAGCAGCTTTGTCTCCAAATCAATGTTCTTGTATTCTTCACAGGCCAACCAGAACTCAATGTTTTCCTCACTGAACTCTTTCCTGAGGAACTGAGCAAAGGTCTGCAGTCCATCTGAAACAGACAAGGAGACATAAAATAAAGCGTGAGCACGGAGCAACTGATCATCAGATGATGAAGGAACGATAGAGAGTCCAGGAGCTCACATTTGATGAGATAATGATGTATTTGTCTCACTGTTGACTCATTTAGGCGAAACAAACAACTAATTAAGCGCACACATAATTGAATATAACGGAGCGACAGAGCAGCACTTTCAAATTAGCAAATATATCGGTATAATTACACCTTAGAGCCTGCAGAGCCCACTGTGCTCGGCCAAAAAAGGAATGAAAGGTTTACACGAAACAAATTAAAGTGTTAAAAATGACTCAAATGCAAAATATTTCGCTTTGGCAAAAAGAAAAATCAAACACATGCCTTAATTTCATAAACTGGATAAAGAAAGAACAGTTTTACTCTTAAAATGTTCATATGGACAGGACGTTTGGTTATGTAGCAAAGAAACTGTAAAGATGAACCAAAATATATTAATCACAATAGATGAGAAAAATTGACAAGAATTTAGTTTAATGGTAATGAGGGGAAAGTTTTGTAATTGTAATCTAAAAGAAAGCTCAAATACTTTAATTTATAAGTTAAATCAAATATCACAAAAATACTGCTAATGTGTTGCTGGAAGGACTTCAAACTGGTTTAAGAAGTGGAAACATGAAACTTTTGCCCTATTGCTTGGAACAAAAACAAAAACCAGAGACATTTTTTTTTTCTTCTTGAAATAGCAATGCTCATCGAAAAAGAATGGTAACCGGTTAATACTGGTTATATTTACGTATTCATTTCTTCTTCTTCATAAACTTGCCCATTGCTGGGTTGTAGGGGCAGCTGGCACCACCAAAATCACATTCCACCATACTGTCAGACTTCCTGTGGGTGGTGAGCCCACTGGATGTTATGCGGGTCTATGATCAGAGCACCTCAGTGGCAAGGCAGCTAGTGGATTAGAACCTGAAACCTTGCAGACCCAAATCTGCTTCCTAAACCACTAGGCCACCGCTGCCCAATTCTGATAAGTTCTTTAAAATTCCTGTGTAACCTCCAATCAAAGTCATTTGTCTCCTTTAAAGCTTGGCGGAACCATATTTTTACTCTAACCAGTTCATTACACTCAAGGTGGAACCCAAAACTAGAAACGATGAAATGCTGTTTCTGTTCCGAACCATTATTTGTTAATACTCATTTCTGAAATTTGATGTTTCGGTTTTTGTTTCCGATCCTCTGTTTTAAACTGGCACAGAGGATGATGGCTGAAAGTTGACCCAGCGATAGATAAAATGGAACAAAATATAGAGTGCAACCATCAATCCCTTCTCATGACAATGCACACTCTGCGGTTTCTCTTTAGAATATAATAAAAAAAAAACGACACCTTCTTTATTCACACTTTAGCAACTTTATCACATTATTAAGCTGTTATAAGATTTCTGTCTTGGCGTTGAAGACCAACCTCTGGGATTAGGAGGAAGTTGAGTAAATTCTGGTGCTCACACACATTAAAAGATAGTGAAACTCCAACTTCTCCCTCTCTCTGTTAACTCTTTATCGCCTCTAGTGCTGCTTTTGCGGTTCACAATTCAAGTGGATCAGAGTGTTTGACAGCAGGTGAGGCGGTTTTTTGGCAGCACTTTGACTTCATATTTTTTATTTTGCTTCAAAAAAAAAAAAAAGAAATCTCGCAGCCATTCATCTGACCTGAGTGCTTTAGCAGTTCTTCAAAGGAGTCACTCCATTGCAAAGCCGCCTCTGGTGAGATGCTGGAAAGAAATCAGAGAAGCAGTCAGCTCTTTCCTAATGATGCAGCAAAAATGTTTAGGATTCTCGTGAGATGTCTACAAGTCATATTTCTGTACGTGTGCAATGAGTCATGGAGGGTGCAGCAAATGGAGGTCACAAAATGAGTAATGCTCGTCCCCAAACAACATTGGCCGTATATGAAATTAATGGCTTTTGCCTTACTTGCTGGACGCTGTATTTGTCTTTTTATGGGGACTGACGTTTTCATGAGAGCCAGACTTGGTGAGGAAAAGGCTTAGTCGACTCTTCCTTTCCTTGTCTTTCTGTCTGGAAGCAAAAGGGGGGAAAAAAAAAAATACATCACTTTCAGCATGTGCAGCTGTGGCACAATTCAACACAATCAGCAACTTATCACGGCATTACTCCTATCAGGCGCTCTCTTCAGAACGGGGCTCGGAGACGCACCATAAATCAGTGAACGTGGTACAAAACATACAACTGAGACAGCGCACTTTCTGCACATGTGTTTCACGACTCTCAATCACAGGACCTGGTTGGACAGAAATGTCTCCAACTGGAAACACAGGCACGACATACAAACAATTGTTGCGGTGTCGAGGCGATGACTAAACTACTTTTCTGTCTGTGTCTGTTTCCTCAAAGTTACTTTGACTCCACTTGTCAACCTCAGAGCTGCGACCTACTGAGATGCAACACAAATCATACGGTTCTGAATGAGAAAACGGCTTAAAAAGTGACCGAGCTGCAGGAACCCACCTATTTGTATCTTCCTTCATCTTTGTCGCCGGCAAGTCTTCTTCTCGCATTTTGAAATATGCTTCCTCCTTCGGGGCCATGTAGTTAAATTGAGGAAATAGAAAAAGTGTTTTCATGCTGCCTCTCTGTCCGTTCTGCAGTGCGGAGTGACAGGCCTCGAATAGCTCTGTAGAGATTTCAGGTGTTTACGCCATCACTCGTGCAACCGTGTATTCTCTTATAAACCATACCAGCATTTCATTTCCCATACTTTTATTGGCTCTGCCTCTTCCTGTAATACCGAAAGCGGTAACATGTTCAGGGCTCCATCAGTGATACAGAAAGGCTGCAGGCTTCTACATCCTGTCAACACTTATCAGAAGTAAAAGCAAAACAACAAAATAAAAGTGGTGTTTTTCCTCCTTATAGCAACTTAAAGTTGTTTTTTTTTTTTAAACAGTAAAGTTTTATTATTCGGGCCTAATTCTTTTGCTTGACATATAAACTGTTGTAGGCCGGATGATGAATATCCTCTTTAAAGGTTAACTGCAAAAGTTTAAAGTATAAAGAAGGAGTATTATAATCCAGCCACTGACAGTTTCAGTGTAGGGCGGACTTTTATTGTCCTGCTAGAGGACAGTTTTAAACGTAAAGCTACAGAAACAGTCTGAAGGTGGCGTTACACCATAACTGGTTGACTTATGTCGAATTACATTTTGTTAAGCGATTCTAATAACTGTTAGTTGCGAGTTGGATGTGGTGAACAACAGTTACGATATAATTCGTTTTATATCATTAGGAGGTTGTGAAATAACGCTTTGGTAGAAGAATGATCCTAGAGTTGGGGCAAACAGGAAGGAGACATTGATGGATGCAGTGAGGGAGGTAGTTGGAGTCAGAGTAGAAGATGGAGAGAACAGGGGGAGATGGAAGAGGGTGATCCCTGAAAAGCTACAAGCCGAAAGAGGGAGAGAGTTGATGCAGATATTTTTATGTGTGACTGGCACAGGGAGCCAACTGATTTTTATGATTTTGTTGTCATCGCTGTATTAGTGTGGGTGAAGTTACTTACATTCAGCATGTGAGCTCCAACTAAAAGCAAAATCCAGTTGCGTCGTTGTAGGGAACAGGAGCCGGATGTACGCTGAGGGCCTGACACTTAACATAAAGATAGATATCTTTAGATATGAGTCACATTACGAAACTGAAAAAATGTCTTACTTTTTTACTAAAAAAAAATGTATCCCTGCAATAGTTACATAAAAATATAATAAAATATCTAAAAGTAACACTCACATATTATGCAACTGAATGAATATGTCTGTGAAGATTCTCATTCATCCAGGTCATGATATCCAAAAAGGATTTAGTTGTAAGGAACTGGACTTCTTCTTGGAGTTGAAAGACGTTCCATTCCTCAACTGAGGAACTTTGTGGTTGTTGTTGGAGGGAACTCCAGTAGTTCTACTACTCTGGACCACTCCCTTCACCACTGGACAAAGGTGTGAAGAGTTGTTTTGATCACACCTTTTTAGACAGAAACTGCTCCTGATGTTAATGAGCAGTTTTCTGGACAGATGGTTTGAGAGAGGAGTAAAGGAAACCATCACTGCCCATCTAGAACAACCAACCTTGACTAGAAGGGGAGGTCTGTGTCATCAATTGTCTGCTACAGACCATTCTGCCTTGAGATCCCATCCTAGGAAGTTTAACTGCTCATCAATACCAGAGCAGTCTTCTCTAGACCGGTGTGACAACGACTCCCATTCACATCTGGTCATGAGACAAGAAAACTGCTCATTAACATCAGGAGCAGTTTCTGTCTTAAAGGTGTGATCAAAACAACTCTTCACACCTTTGTCCAGTGGTGAAGGGAGTGGTCAAGAGGAGAAGAACTACTAGAGTTCCCTCCAACAACAACCAGAAACTGATGAAGTTCCTCAGTTGAGGAATGAAACGTCTTTCAACTCCAAGAAGAAGTCCAGTTGCTTACAACTAAACCCTTTTTGGAAATATATAAATACTTCTCTATATGTGCTTACACAGACCTGGGAAAACGAAAGTCCGAGGACCAGATGCCAGCCGTTTTGAATTTTAATCTAGTCTGCTAAACTAGTCTGAATTATATTATAAATGTATGTGATCATTGTCCTGCTGCAACGCCCCCTTCTCGTTTTTTTGAATTCAATATTCAGTATGATACAAATATGATAAACATTAAAGATTTGTGCTTTTTTACTACCTACAGTCATAGAAAAAATGATTAGACCACTCTGCTGTTTTCTTCAATTCCTTGTTCATCTTAATTCCTTGTTCCACTAAAGGTTTATCACCTGGGGGAAACAATGAACACAAAACCA
>JAFBJS010001600.1:42571-74277 GCA_016785265.1 Paraplagusia blochii
CAGAAATCAGCTCTGAAATTAAACTTAATTATGAGCCTTTTTTTGTTGTTATTATATTTGTCCAGATTAATGTAGATTAAGTGGAAGCAGACTTTTAAATGGACAAGAAATTAAAGAAAGAGTGGTCCAATAATTTTTCCAAGACTGTATGACAACCTGATTTATGCCATGTGTTTTGTTTCTTAGTCCACCTTAGAGCACATTTGTTGCTTGGACCTGTTGACAAATCAGAACTGGATTTCTGTGCTTTGAAGCTCCTACTTTTTCCCAGGCAGGTCATGAACAGGGACTGGTAATATTTTAATAATTTCCCAGGACTCTTCAAGGGGGCGCAAGTCCCTGAAGTGACACAGTGCAGCTTTTACTTTGAGATCAAGAGGGTTACAGGAGCAGTCAAACCTATTCCACTTGCACAATGAGCGGGTCCCAGAAAGAGCATGAAATAAAAGAAAGAAATGCAATGAATAATAAAATGTGTGTGAAGAGGGAGTGTAGGCTTAGCTTGTTCCAGAACATCAGAGCCGTAATGGAGAAAGACAAACTCAGTGTGACACGAGGAAAGCAACAGGGAATAGGTGTGTTGTGGGGCAGATGGAGACAAATGTGATGTCTCTGTTAGAGAGGCACAGACACACACACACACTGACTATGTGTGTGTGTGTGAATTGGCTTTTTACCATCAGACTTGTATAAACGAACAAAAGACAAAAGTTTCTAGACCAGGCGTGGAAAAAACTATGGCTCATGGGCTGGATAAGAATCACTCGTGAGCCAGTTGTGGTCCTCTGCCTGTATATTTGACACCAGTTTCATGTTTCCCTCTTTACACTTATGTATTTTTTTTAACAATATTAAAGAGCAAACTAAATAGAAGAATGTAAACACCCTTGTGTGGAACATCATTCTTGCATAACCAAGTATGATACATAGGCATAGCCACGGGTGGGGCTGGGCCCACCCACTTGTCAGTCAGGCCCACCCAATCCAATGGGAGGGCTGATCAAACTCGGCTATAATACTTTGGGTTGGCCCACCCTAATTTTTTCAGGGCCCACCCATTTTAAGGGGTCTGGCCACGCCCCTGGTATGATATGCAAACGTAAACAGTTGTAAAAACTGTACATTGCGTTAATATTACAAATGACATTGTTAGGGCTATTACATGTCAGTCGCGAACTAGGATAGAGCGGTCTTACATTCCCATTTTGGGACCGAGGGTCCAATAATGCAAACATAATGTCTCACAGCTGGACCTTAAATACGACCAAGCTCAGCACCAGACACACCTGCTCTGATTTACTTTGGAAAGACCATCGTCAGTATCAGCAGAGTGAGGGTGCTGGTTGTTATGGTGAGTGTACTTCACCGCTGATGGTCTTATGCCGCTGTTGCATCAGGACATATGAAATTACATGGTGAAGGTCAAACACTTGGGCTTGTTTGAAGTGTATTAATTATGAATTTTACTCTACAAAAAAAAAAGGGTCTGCAGTCGTTTGATGTCGGCTGTTGATGGAGTGGGGAAAGTGAAAACTGAATATACGCACTTGAACAAATTGACTTTCATCCGTGTCAATTTGAAAACCTGTGATTCCAGGTTGTGTTTAGGACGTGTTACATTCATGCCTCAGACAGATAAGTCCTTACGGCAGACACAGTTAAAACTAGTCCTGTTACTGTTGCCATTACTGGAAACCAAAATACTACATGAATACCAGGGTTTACCAACAACATTTGTTGGAGGCCTGGACTTTTTCTGGACAGATACCTTGGTGATACTTGGTGATACAGATACTGAGGAATTACTCATAGATAGTCTCAGTTTCTTGGTCATTTGCGTAAGTAGACGAACCTAACACATTGTCAGTACGTCAAGAACAGAGAAAACATCCAATCACCCATCCATTTTTGTCCGTATATTCGTTACCAGGTCACAAGGGAGGCAGTCTCCACGATTGCCTCTCAAATCAGACAATGCACCAGCCCTTTGTTAACCTTCCTCCAGCTGGGGAGCCTACTGGAAGGCAGCAAACAGCCTAACCAGGATTTGATCTTGATTTGATCGGGAAGTAAAACCTAGAGTTGTGCTGGAACAATTGAGGTTGTTCCAGCTTTGTTAATACTACTATTATACTATCAAACTGCATTTTTTGCATTTTTAGTTTCTTCAACTAGAAGAGAACCTGGAGAGGTGAAGGTTGGCACTGGAGAGGAACGAAGGTCATTCATAGCAAGACAGAGTACATGTGCGTGAATGAAAGGGGAACAGTGGAATGATGAAGATCCAAGGAGCAGAAGTGGTGAAGGTGGAGGAGTTCAGATGCTGAGGATCAACTGTTCAGAGCAGTGGAGACTGTGGAAGAGAGGAGAAGAATAGAGAACAGACAGGATGGAACAACTGGAGAAAGGTCTCAGGGGTGATTTATGATAGAAGAGAGTCAGCTAAGGTGAAGGGAAAGGTTTACAGGACAGTTGGGAGACCAGCCATGATGGATGGATTAGAGACACTAGGAACTGGTAGAAGACAGGAGACGGAGCTGGAGGTGGGGGAATTAAAGATGCTGAGGTTCTCTTAAGGAGAGATAAGGATGGACAGGATCAGGAACAAGCTAATAAGGGGGACAACACAGACAGGAAGGTTTGGAGAAAAAGCTAGAGAAGCCAGATTGAGATGATTTGGACATGTTCAGAGGAGGGACAGTGATTATATTGGTAGAAGAATGAAGATGGAGGTAGCAGGTAAGAGACAAAAAGGAAAGCCAAAGAGAAGGTTTATGGATGCACTTAGAGAGGACATGGAGGTGGTTGGAGGGACAAGCCAAAAGGAAAAGAAGAAAGTGCAGAATGCCTTTAAGCCAGACAAACTGATTCCATTGATATTTTGTTCGCCAACAACAACAATATTTTTTAGCAAAAGGACAAAGGGGCCAAGGTTGTGACCCTATGGTCTGGTTTCTCAACCCAGGACTTCACCTTCATCATTTCTGCAATGACTTTTAAGAAGCTGTTGTGTGGATAGCCTTAATTGATAAATTAAATTAATTTGTTTTTTATTAGTTTTTCTCCTTAGTGTCCGCCTGTCCGTCCTGGGTGAGGATACCCTCCACTGTCAATCACCCTGAGGTTTCTTCCTTTTTTCCCTGTCTGGGTTTTTGGGGGTTGTTCCTCAGCTGATGTGAGGGTCTATAAGGGCAGGGGGCTTTTTCCTGTTTTGTTTACTGGATCTGTTTTATTTTACATAATTGTTTGTAAAGTACCTTGGGACAACGGTTGCTGTGATTTGGCACTTTAAACAAATAAAGTTGAAGTTGTTGAAGTTCTATCCAAAAGCTCTTCCTCAATGAGGTTACTTGGACTGTACTGGTACAAGGTTGGCAGGAGTTTGTTTTTGTGTTGTCTACTCCCACCGACCGTCCATAGTACGGGGATTTCAGGTATCACACATTTAAAGTGCTTGTTAAAAAGCTATTAAAGAAGTATCCTAGCCCTTAGCTGTGTTGATGGTTATTGCAAAAAGTTGACCCCATCTGTCCGTTACTGAATCACACAACTTTTTACTTTAGCTGTCGTAGTCTCATGTTGCTCCAGGCAAAACCGAGGCTCTGTCCTGTCCCCAATACTTCAATTAAATAACGTCACCGTGGTAGCACTCACTGTCGGTAGGATAATTTCCTTGACGAGTTTACACTTTGCGGGTATAGGTAAAAGTTGGAGTAACAGTTGATATGCCTGCAGTGACAGTCCATTTTTAAACCGGTTCTGCTCTGCTTGATTGGAATGGACAAATTGCGACGTGTCAGGGTAGCGTGGAGCTACACGGACCAGTCATCCACTAAACTGAAGCTGCAGTATTGTTTCGCCTCAGCAAAGTGCTGACTTACGGAAACCGCATTAAGCAGCAGCTATTAGCGCTACTGTATGTTTTCTGTTCGTGTCACGACACCTGAGCAAAGTGACAGAATCGACGGATTCAAAGCAATAAAAATGGCACCGCCATTCCACAGTAAAGATCTTAACGTTTTAATATTATAGTTTCCTCTCTGATATTTTAGAATAAGCAACGTTAGTTTGTCATATTTCTTTGTTTCAACTCATTGCAGCACCTGTATAAAGCACTGCTAAGAATCAATTTGGTCCACTGTAGAAGACGACATGGAGAATACCTCTGTCAGCAACGTTCAGTAAAACCATGGAGGCAGCCGTGTTGGTGGACTGTTGTCATCAATCATCAACTGGACTGGTCTCGCACCATCACTTGGTTGACTGTGCCACCGCTTGCGAAACCAAAATCTCATCACGCCCTGAAAAAGCTAGGTCCGCATGAAATGTTATGCCATAAAAAAGAGCAGGATTTTTGGTGATTAACTTTTGCTGTGATCCCAAAATCACCTGCTCTTAATTTTAATAAATTTAACAATGTGTAGTTCGGAGGTGAGGTAAGATGAAATGATAGCAGGCCTCAACTTATATCTTGGATTGCTTTGGGTGCAGCCATCCTATGCAGAACATAATTTGAACTGTAGCATTATTCACATTAACCTATGAAAAAAAAGAAAAAAAAAACTATAATATTTTTTATGTTACTGGTAACAGGCTACTTTTTTTTGCAAAAAGTAAAAAAAAAAAAAAAAAGCGAAAAGTGAAACATTTTAAAGGAAGGTACATTTATGTCAGGTTTCTGTTTGTTTACATGGTGATAGGTGGAAGTTAACTGGTTTTTTTTTTTTTTTTTTTTTTTCTCTATGGGTTGTTTGGCTGGGGGATAACCTGGGTGTTTCACAGACAAAAGCCACGCTTTCTTGAAATCATGTGATGTCTGGCTGACATAGATTTCATATGTTTACACCTTGAAGATGTTTCCTGCTTCTGTCCTCAACAAAAATATACTCGTGGGGTAAAGATCGAAGTTGTCGGGTGTTTTCTGAAAGAGGAAGTGATGGTGTTCAAAAGTCAAAGTCCTGACATGGGGGGGAAGTGATGCACAGATGTCAGTGTTTCCTGTTTGCAAATATCAGGCCACATCTAGAAGCCGGCAAGTATTTTCTGTTCCGTCTGAGTGTTCAAATTCTGGTGGTAGCTTGTTTCCACGCTATCAACTATATATATACTTAACTTCTATTCTAGTCTTCTTTTGTTCTACAAGCAAGAAAAATAAAGGATTGTTTCATAACATTAGCAAAAGTCATTTTGTTCACATGAAAACAACTGCAAAATATTTTGGGGCTGCAGTTACAGGTTTAAACTGTTCATAGGTCAATCATGTCATGTCTTGATTGTATTTTTTATAAAACCAACTAAAAACAAGTTATTTTGTTCCAGCTCTGAACACTATACCATCAGTTAAAAAGAATTGGGGTCTTGTGAGATTTCTGCTAATGTACTAAGGACAGGAAACACTCCTGCATCTCTAAAATTCACTGATAAAAGCTTAAACAGCCAATCGGTCGCTGTGCTCATCACTTAGGTGTCAGCACGAAAGTGTCGGGCTATTAAACGCACGACTGGGAGTGAGGAGGAAGAGAGGGAGAGGGAAAGGGAAAAAAAAATGAAATTAAGCAACGGACAGTGTTTGAAATATCCATCTATCTATCTACCCACCTATCCATCCATCTATCTATCATCAATCCATCCATTCGTCTGCCTGTCTGTCTTTCTGTCTGTCTGTCTGTCTGTCTGTCTGTCTGTCTGTCTGTCTTTCTGTCTGTCTTTCTTGCTACATGGTGTTCATCCTTGTGGCCAGGACCTGATTATGCCTCAATCTGTTAAAAGACATTACAAGATTAGACTAGATTTTCTTATCAAGCTCCAATTGTTTTCCTGACGGCTTTTGATTCGTTAAAAAAAGGTTAATTCTAAAAAGTGTTTGACAGCTGGGGAAACTAAATCTAAAAAAATATACATAGTTTTTCTGCAGCATTTAACTTATATAGATCTGCTGTCAGTGTTGTTTTTTATCAGGGGTAGTTCTTAGCAATGCTCACCTTTATTACAGTATAAGTAAATTATAAATTGTAAGATTATTGCATTTATTGCTTTACATTTCATGTATGCGCTTCCAATCCAGATCTGCTCACGGACATTTCCTAGAGACTGTGTATTATACTGCTACATAAAATTACGAAAAAAGCATATTTTCATCACTCGTATAACACAACCCACCAGAGTTCTCAACCAGGTGATTGTGTAGTTGTTGATCAATTGCAACAATCATTTTTAAACCAAAACTTGAAACCAAGTTGTGAAGTACCTTTGTTATAATTAACCCACCCCCTAAGCTTGGATTGGTAGATTCAATGGCACTAACCTATTGTCATGCAGAAAACAAACAACAATTATCCAGCTCTGCAGCAAAACTTGAATCAATACCCACTAGTGTCGGTGTTCAGCTCCGGGCATGCAGTTGTACAGATGGTGTCGCTAGACTAATGACTCCTACGGGTAGTTTGTGTTCATGTGGCGCGAATACAAAACAAAAAAAGTAACACATAATCGTAAATGTTGCCTGTTGGGTATGACTGCAGCCATCTTGTCTCCAACATGAGTGTAATTAAATAAACACAAAGCGACACATGTGAGGCCTGGGGTCCTATATGTGGCTCCAAAATTGAAGGGACGGAGACAGACAGACGGACGCCAAGAACAAGTGATTGCTAAGAAGGCAGGTATGCAGATGTAGCGTGTAGGAAGACGTCATGTTGTGTTGTGGGAGGATACAGATCAGGGGTGTCAAATATATGGCTGAGGGTCCAATCTGGCTCGTCTGAAGAATTCTTAAAGCTCCATAATAGTCAATCAAAATCAATCAATCAAATTTTATTTATATAGCCCACATTTACAAATCAAATTTGTCACATAGGGCTTTACAGGGTTGGTAATAATAGTCTAAATGTTCATAATAGTCTGAATGTTCTGTCAAATTATAATATTTATGATATGTCATATTAGAATTTAGATGAATTTGTACTTATTTGTATGACAACAGAAAAAAAAAAACATGGACCATTATGTATACACACTGGCCATGAGACCATGCTCCTCACCTACATCACTTATATCCTGGAACAAATTTTCCTATTGATATAATTGAAGTTTCTATTAATCTGTTCCAGGCCCAAAAAATACAAACAGTTTAAAATAACCTTTCTTGCACTATTTTATATACAGTCATGGAAAAAAAATGATTAGACCACTCTGCTGTTTTGTTCAATTCCTTGTTCATCTTAATGCCTTGTTCCACTAAAGGTTTATCACCTGGGGGAAACAATGAACACAAAACCATGCAATGACTAAAAGCACTGTATTTGTCAGTACGATGTTATTGCTAGTGATGTAGGAATGTAAATGATTTTTGTCACTGTCAATAAAACCATGCAAAATGGCCAGAAATCAGCTCTGAAATTAAACTTCATTATGAGCCTTTTTTGTTGTTATTATATTTGTCCAGATTAATGTAGATTAAGTGGAAGCAGACTTTTAAATGGACAAGAAATTGAAGAAAGAGCAGTCTAATCATTTTTTTCCATGACTGTACTTAAGATATATACATAAGTACAAAAGTTAATGAAGTACTTACCTTGATGAAGAACTATGGAAGGCTTTAAGGAGGTGATGGGGAGGCATTGGGTGGTGTAGGGCGTACAGGGGTTATTGTGGAGAAGGAGAGTCCTATCTGTTGATTGATCTACTTGCTTTTCTCTTAATTTAGGATTTAAACTGAACCGTGTATTTTCACTGTCCAGGTTAGTTGATCGCCCAGCCAGTGCGTTGTTACGGTGATGTAACAAAATACAAATTATACTATATACAGTATGTATAAATAATACTTTTTTGACGCTAGAGGGAGAAAAATGATAATTGTTCTTAAGCTATGATTGTACCATTTTAGTCCACTTTGTGATCCGAGGACGGGTGTGGACTTTTGCAGACAACGTCCTGCCCTCACTTCAACGATGAACCATCCAGAGAATAGACACTGACTATGTTATCAATGTCCAGACACACTGTACAAGAAGGCCCAGAGCAGACTGTACCTACTGAGGAGACTGCCGTTGTTTGTTTTTTTTGGTGTGAGGAGGACACTCCTGAGGACCTTCTATGACTCTGCGGTGGCATCAGTCATCCTGTATGGCGTGGTCAGCTGGAACAGCAGAATCACAGAGTGGGAGAGAAGCAAGAAGCAAAGTCATCAGGAAGTCCAGCTCTGTCCTGAGCTGTTCGCTGGACTGATTGCGGGTGGAGGGCCACAGGCCAAACTGGCAACCATGCTGGACATCGAGTCCCAGGCCCTGCAGGAACTGCAGAGCAGCTACAGTGACAGACTGCTCCACCCTCGGAGAGATTCAGAGGGTCTTTCCACCCTGCTGCTGCCAGACAGTACAATGACTCCTGATGTGATGTGCGACATTCACACATTACTTCTATATTATCTGTCCACTCAGTCCCCTCATGGTCACTCGTCATCTCGACGACCACTGCTACTTAAATCAACAGTGCAATAACGTATTAATCTTGTTAAACTGTTTTATTCCCTCACATCCTATGATTCTATTCTATTCTCCCACCATGGGACAAAACAGTGTTTTCTTCCATTTTATTCTTAAAATGTAGGTTAAAAAAATAAAGACATGGGTGGAGATGGTTGTGGGATTGGTGGGATTTTGACTCATAAGCCACAATTGCTCCTAAAATTGCTCCTTTGGACACAGGGGCTAAACTATGAGCAGACAGATAAAAACACAGAGAGAGAAAGAAAACAGAGAAAACCCAGAGTTTTAGTCTCAATACAAACCATCCAAACAATTATTTTAAATAAGACCGTTTTGGCGTGGACCGGATTGCAAAGCTGAAGGCGGCCACATCTGGACCCCGGGCCTTAGTTTATCTAGGATAGTGCATTATGTAGAAATGCACGGCACATGAGATACAGTAAATACCTGTAGGTCAGTAGGAGGATTTTTAGAGGTATTGAGGTTAAAAAATAACAGCAGGTTGATTGTCAGAGGTTGAAAATAAGTTCCTGAGAAACAAAGTGTAATTGGCAGAGGGCAAGTCGGTCAAAAACAGGAGAGCGGGTCAGGTTGTCAGGGTAGGTGAGGAATGAAGGTAGTGCGATATAAATATAGTAGGGACATCTTTGTAGACGGGTCGGTGAGTAGATATTGACCATAGGTAGATAGATCATGTCTCTATTCCGCTACAGTATAACCATAAATCTTCCATGTTGGTAAATTTCCGAGACTCGCTGCTACCAAACACAGCAGCTCCAGAGAGAATAAACCTCATGTATTATTTACACCTTTCAGCGCAAGTGTGGGATTTCCCTCGTTACACTTTAAAAGAAGACTTAGAGCTTCCAGGAAAACGCGTTTCACACACAACACTGCTTTACACTAGCAGTGACATCACTTCCCTGTCAGTAGGTCATGTCACAGTTTGCGGATGAAAGGTGTTGAAGTTCGGTTGCACTACCTTAATACACGGCACGGCGCGTGAAGCCCATTTTAATGTGAATGGTTGAAATCTGGGAAAATGATTTTTCTGCACTGAAAGGCAATTTTATTGTTCTGCTTCCAGAGAGGAAGCAGAGTTACACTACTTAGAGAAATTCGGAAATTTGCTATTGACATATTGAAGAACTCTAATTATTTTTCCCATTCTTCAAATAATTACATGACTGATTGGGTAAAGATTAATCAATAATGAACACCATTAACCACATTAATTACAACCCTTAATTGTACTCTTTAAGTGACTGTGCATTTCTTATAAACAAAGCTTCCAGCTGAGTCACTGTGATGCACAATGGTCAGCAGCTATTTTGTTGAGAAGAATAAGCTTGGTCAAACAAAGGAGTCTTACTCTCTCTGCATCTGCGCTCGCCTGCTAACATTCATTCCTTTGTCCAGGTTGTCGAACATATGGCTCATTGGACAAACTTTTTACATGAGGGGGGTCAATCCACCTGTTTGATGAATATTGAATGTAAGAAAGTGAAAAAAAACCTATTGTTTATGACTCATTTTGTGATTTAACAAGATTTCTTCATTGTAATTTATAGGGTGCAAATACAACTACAAGGCCCTGTAAACATGTACCAGCCCTGTAGATGGTGCTATAACTTTTGCAAGTAAAAAAGTGTTGCATGATTAACAGTTTTTTTAATTTCCCTCCTTCCCAAACTAAGAACTTTGTTCTGTCTTTGCCTCTCTCTTTTACCAAAATCCCAGGTTTCATAACTATTTAGTTACAAATCTCTGCCACAAACTACATTTGATGGACTGTGAGTGTTTCTGAACAGAAACATTCTTTGTGTGTTTGTGACACGTGAAGATGGCATACGTCCACACCCTGAGAACCAGTGACTCAATCACCCTGTGCTTTTTTTTTGCCTGCTGTTGCAAAATGCTAACTTCTTCCTTATTACCATACCCACTGCTGGAATAATCATTTTATTTTCCGTTTTCTTTCTCCAGTGTGGTGAATAAAATCAAAACAGACCAACCCAGCTGTACTGCTGAATTTTAATACAATGTCACACTAGATTCAACTGCTGATGAGATCCCAGCTCGGTTCAGTGGCAGAATATAGTGAAACATGTTCTTCTTAAAAATAGTAAATAAAAATGAGATAATAAAAAAAATAAAAGAGATTTTTTTTGTGGTGGGGGGTAATCGCTCTGTAATTTTTGTTCAACTACTTTTTTTCATTGTTCAAAGCTTGATTAAAACTAATTGTTCAGATATCACTGGGTCAACAATAACAATGGTGGACTATTGTCTATTGACCCGTGTCACGAGTGCTCCTGACTTTTAAATTTAGGTCCCCAGAAAACACAAGTTTGAGGAAAAGGTCCTCTTAAACAATTTCAAATATTCAACAATATGGCCGTATGGGGTCGGGAGTGGTGGCCTAGTGGTCAAGACGCAGACTTGGGTCCGCAAGGCTTCATGTTTGGAATCCACCACCTGCCAGGTTGCATTAATGAATGGCTGTTTGGCATCAGCTTTACACTATCATCTGTGGAAACCTGTACAATCTTTGGTTTTATTTGCGTCAGGTCAACAGAGGTCAAAAAAATCATTTTTTTTCACCAGATTGAGATGGTTTGGACATGTTCAGAGGAGGAACAGTGGATACATTGGTAGAAAGATGAATCTAGAGATGGAGCTACCAGGTAAGAGACAAAGAGGAGATTGATGGATGCAGAGAGTGAGGACATGGAGGTAGTTGGAGTCAGGGTAGAGAATACAGATGGAAAAGGATGTTTAACTGTGGCAACTAGTCCAACTATGGACAACTTGTCCAGTATGTCACTAGGCTACGCTAACACAGTATCAACTTCAATTTCAACTTCAACTTTTATTTGTTTATGGTGCCAGATCATAACAACTGTTATCTCAAGGCACTTTACAAACAAGCATGCATTAAAAACAAGAATATTAATAAAAAAAAGAATATATAGAGACAGTCCCTGCCCTTTTAGACCCTCACACACCGGCTGAGGAACAACTCCCAAAAACCCAGAAAGGGGAAAAAAAAGTCATTACCTCTGAGAAAACATTAGAAGAGTCCGACTTATCTTTGGGAGAAATACAGTATTGGAAAGTAAAATAGTCCCTAAAAAACAAAACAATCCAAAGAAAAAGTGACACATGTAATCAAAGCTTGCTTCTATGTACATCCCCACTTGGACGGTGTATTTCTCCACTTTGCCTGTTACTAGCTTATCTGGAAAATTAGTTCAAGTTCTGTATATCAAGATGATGGAACAAGACGGAACCACAAAACACATAGGTCGTGGATGTCAGATATCATGGACAGACACTTAAAAGAATTTTAGAGGAATACTAGCATTTTTTTTTTCGTAATTATAACCAAGTCTGGAGTCTAACTATTATTAAGTTTCAACATTTCAATGCCCCAGGTCAGAGTAACTAAGTTAAGATGGCTTTGCCAGGACAAGACCTGCAAGGGCTTTTTTTTCTTCTCTTTCTTTTGCAATGCCCCGTTGCTTTGTGCGGACACCCTGAGTGATGTGGTTGCAAAGGGGCTCAGACAGAGCTCTTTATCATAGGTCTATATGAGACTTTCAGAGTCTCTCCAGTAATCGGGTCCACATGCCAATAGTGATGGATTCCTCTCTGCAGCTGCCCTGTGCCAGACAACACACAGAAAACTGAATTAACGTGGCCAAGTCCTTCTTGATCAATAAACATTTACTCCTGAGCAGACGCTGCATCTGCAAGTCTGCCTTCATAATCAAAAACTTTTTCATCCTCACGTAAGACAAAACATCACCGGGACGCCCTTGTTTGTCTTTGACTGGGTAGGTTTGGTAAATAACATTCTGAAGCAAGTTGCAGAGGTGTAACATTAAGAAAAAAAACAAAAACATTTTAATTAATTAACTGAAAGCCTCAGTGTCACAGCAGCTGTGGCATCTCTTCAGGTTAAAATGAGGAAATCCGTGCTTTATTTTTCTGTGACAGATCATGTCCAAGATCGTCTGGATGGAGGTAAAGTGCAAGCGGTGCACTGACAGATGCTGAGATATTTCACACACGAGTGACTCATCCCAAAAAAAAAAAAAAAAAAAAAATTTTCTCCACAAAAAAAAAAAAATTGTATTCACATTCTACTGCAGTGTACAGAGAACACAGAATACAACACAGAATGACATATCAAAAGAGAAAAATTTAAAATGTAAAAATGTACCAATCTCCTGAGCCTAAGCCACATAAAAGCTATATACAGTGTATATATATATATATATATATGTATATATATATAATTTCATAACAATAAAAAAATTATAAAAATTATTCTAACTTAAGTATAGTTATAAATTAAGTTCATGAAAGCTTTCCAATATCAATTGCAACTGCTGGTTTCCGTCCCTTTGTTTAACCGGAGGGATTCGAGAATTGAAAAGATATTCACAGCTTTCTCTTTGCTGGGAAGTCAGATGTCAGAGTCAGCTACAGGCCAGCAGTCTACAGGCTGGGAGTGATTCAGTGTCACATTCAAGGACATTCTGTGAGATGATTCCATGTATAGCCCTTGAGAATTAAGGTCAGTCACCCTGTTCATTGTGCCACCAGACTGCCAAAAAGGCATCTTTAAAAACATATCTTTAAAATATAACCCAAGCAAACAGCAATGCAGGCTGCCGGAGCCTCTGACTGGAAATATATACACACACACACACACACACACACACACACACACACACACACACACACACACACACACACACACATATATATATACTGTATATATGTTTAGCACAGGTGTCACTGAAATATGTGTCCATGAGGCCATTGTTAGTGTGGCCTCGTAGAAATATGTCATCAGTAGATCATACTGCCTTGCCCATGCCACACAGCTAGGTATTTTTGTTCGATCTCAATTTTTGTTCAGCGTTACTAAAAATGTTCTACAGGAAGGTTTGGTAACAATCCGCAAGGCTACAGGTTCTAATCCACGAGCTGCCAGGTTGACACTGAGGTGCCCTGATCATAGCACCGTCAAAAGACCCACATAAGTTTCAGCGAGGGCAGTGGTGGAGACTGCTGAACCTGAGACCTGGTAACAGATAAGAGGATGAAGATGAATGAAAATGTATGCTGAGGACCAACATAAACCACTTCATAAAAGTAGTTATTAATATAATTTTTAGGGTCACAGCTTTGAGCGCCCAGGGAGTTGTTTTTAATGTAAATAACTAATTGGGGAGCAGAGCCCTCTGGTGGCTTCTGAACCAACACCATAATGACGTTTATCTTTACCACAGTCAATATGACTAGTAAAAGTCAGTATTACAATTTGAGTGGGAATGTCTGATGACTTTTGGCTAATATATATATAAATATATATATATATATATATATATACACATATATATATATATATACATACATGTATATATACATCATACATAATTATATACTGTATATGTATAAAATGTTGACACTTAATTTTCTGATATTACCAATACCTTTATAGACCTGGTGAGATGTATTAATTAACTGTATAAACCAATGAATTAGTTGCTGCAACCAGGAGTCCCATTGCAATCAAATATTCATTATATGAGCTGCAATGGTGCCATCTAGTGACATTCACATACAGCCATTCAGCGAAACCCAGGTTTTGCATTATAGAGATTCAAAGAGTAATAATACTATTTTTTAAATATTTTATTAAGTCTAAAAAGTCTAAATAACTAATATTGCATTTTATGCTTCTGCCAAGGTCCTAAGTTGCCTACTTTCAAGTTCGGCCTACAAAAAGAAATGTTTTGAACGAAGACTTGAGACTCTCAAAGTGCTGGTTTCCAGATTTTGCTTTGACTGTCGTGGCATCACTACAATCAAGGATCTCTCAGTAACATGCTTCATAGTCAACCACGAAACCTATAGGCCTTTCACATACAGATGAACTAATTAAACGTACGTGGTGCAAACGATTTTTGAAGAAACACGGACAAAAATGCTGCCCATTTAAGTGCATGAACTTCTGGTACACAGTGCACAGTGTCATGACACTTTTGGTTCCAGACACTCTGCACTTTGTCATTTGCAGTGTTGGGAAACTTACTTTAAAAAAGTAACTAGTTACTGCTCTAAAAAAAAGTAACCAGTTACGTTACTAGTTACTAAATTATAAAAGTAACTTGTTACTTTACTTTACTTTAAAAACATATTTGCCCTATAAAGGGTTAACCCTTTATAGGGCAAATGACTATTTTTGGTAATTTCCGCACCCTTTACAAATGGCTCCCTTCCTCTACCTCAGTGAGGTCAAGAACCATGTGGTCCTCACTCAGCCATTCAGAAGAGATCACCCAACATCACATGACATGTGATGTCATTCAACCAATCAGCAGGTACCTGGAGTGGACTTTTTCTGATTAGGCTTAGCATGGTTAAATTATTTACATAGTAAACGAGTTTCACGTAGTTTTACACCATGACTGTAAGAGTTACCGCACACACAATGATACGCAGCAGATACCGTTGCCGCTAAGTCCTTTCCCAGGCGGAGAGTAGATTGTCCCTAAATAGTATTTAGTAATGAGCCCCTTCACACAAAAGTAACTATAACGGCGTTACCGATTTGGAAATATAAAGCGTTACGTTATTAGTTACTGGGAAAAGCATTTGCATTACTTAACGGCGTTATAAGTAACCCGTTAGTCCCAACACTGGTCATTTGTCAGCTTTGCATCAGGGTAACTTATAATTTAGTGTTGGTGCAGCTGCTGATTGGTGAAAATCACTATGTAGGACACATGGAGTCCTTTTCAAGTCAGGCAGCCCCGGTCATGCACACAATTGCGTATCTAATTATAGAAGACGCATGCTAATACTTTCATTAATGGTTAATCATGACATGCAGTCCCGGCCATCTGCTTTCACTCTGAATCATTATTGAGGTTGAATGTTCCATGACTCATCACTGAGGCTCACCCCCTCCACTCCTTCCGCTCCCCTTTCTTTCATTCCATCTCCTGGTGCTTTTATCAGACAGCTCAGTGCTCTTCTCTGCTCCTGGTACGTACCAGCTAAGTCTATTGGACTGAGTGATTTGGCTGAGGCGCTGCGAAGCACACCATGCCAATGATCAGTATAATATAAATAAACTGTTATCTGTGAAGTCTCTCTGCCTCAGATCTTTTTAGGATAAAAAGTAATAAATATGCAAAGAAACAGTCAAACTGATGAATCTGTCCATCATTCAAACTTCAAACTACTTCTGTGGTTAACACAGTATAAACACATTCTTAGGACCACGGACAGGCTCGTTACCAGAAAACATTAAAAGTCAAATGAGTTTATGCTGTGTCTTTATGGCCGTGATTATTTTATATGTTATACTTAAGGTTTACAGGCCTATTTTTATAATTATCAAATTATAAAATAAAACATTAACTACACTGTAATTACTGTTATGCTCATGGGTCATGATGGAAGAACTATAAGATGATTGGTAACAGTGAAACATTCCACATATCTGGAGTAGGAAAAGGATATGCAAGAAAAATAAAATACCTTAAAAAAAAACAGCATTTGCGAGAACTATATTCACTAAGTAGATAATACTCACAATAGTGAAGGTGACCACATTTAGAGAAGTGAAAATCATTGTATTAGAATTTGGGCCAATGCCAAAGTATTGTTCAGTTGAAGGCCTAGAACAGGCATGGTCAAACTAAGGCTCGGGGGCCGGAAGCAGCCCGCTGAGCTATTAGATGCGGCCCGCCAAGATTGTCCAAATTAGATTTTTTATTCATATTATCATTATACTTCTACCTTTTTCCTGCAATAATGTGTTTTCCCAATAGATGACATCATAAAGGGTATAAGAAAGGTACTATTTTGGGATTTATACGACTTTTGCGTGACATCTATCTTAGTTCAAACATATGATCTATCTGTCTAGTCTGGACTAGGCCCCCGCGTCCAATTTTAGGACCAATTGTGGCCCGTAAGTCCAAAAGTTTACCCACGCCTGGCCTAGAAGATAAGTTGGACGGATAGAAACAGAGAGAGACAACAGACAGATAGACAGATACTGTAGATAGATACATAGATACATACATACATGGATGGATTCCTGGTTTCAGCCAATGCAACCTGTTGTTGCCGACTATATGCAGATTAAACAGAAATGCTATTTAAAACTCTCCATTTAAACTTCTTGCAAACATATTCTTTGAATATGTAAACCCTAATGCCCACTCAACGTGGAACACCAGCTGCCCATAAGAGCCTCTCCCAACGTAATAACATCTTAGCTGGTATTATTACACACTACATCATGATGTTTACGCTGCAGTTCCCGCATAGCCAGCCCACACAGCGCCAAATGTTATTAGTAATTCTAAATAGCTCCTGCTCTAGTTAAGACAATTCATTGGGGCCTCATTATGGCGTTCTTAATGAATAAAGCAGTGACTTAATGTGCTTTGGTGGTGACCTGCGTTGGTTTGAAGCAGGAGGCATCAAAGTGTGCGCCCATTCTCAGCTGATGACCATGAATGTAACCTATGCTGTTTTAAACATCTAATTAAGATGAAGTTCATCGTACCTTGTTTATAGTCTAATTCTCAGCCTAACCGTTGTCCACGGCGAAAGAAAGAACCCATTATGAAGTTGCTGGGGGTTCTTCAACAGCTTTTTTAAACACACTCACAGGTGTTTACTGTAAAGTGGAAGCAAAGTCTTATTGAGAGTTGCAGCTCCTTGTCACGTCATGATTAAAGAAAAGATATGAAATCATCTGTGAGAGGTTTCTTGGAGAATTATTTAACCGGCGTGACAAATTTAATTGCAATAAATGTTATTTGTTACCCTCAGACATATAACAAGAAAGAACATTTTGCTGTCATTCACTATTAACTATGGAACTGCCAGGTTCAGTTTGATGGTCCAATCTTAGGTTGAAATGATTCTCTGAGTGTTAGTTTATAGACAATACAGCTGTTTGTCCCTTGAATTATAACAGTCACTTAGATTCTGCTAAGGCCCAATGATACCCATCTATGGGCCATTCACGTCCACTATCAGAGGCTTAAAGAAACATAAAGCCGGAAATGAGATCCAAGCTCAGAGATGCTATCATACCATATCAGATGTACTTGCTGTAGGTACTGCACTGCATGCGTTCTGCGTGCGATCTTCTTCAGACTCTAGTCACAACAGGCCTTTATAATGCCGATGATTTCTGACTCGATTTCCTTGAAGATTAAACTTGAGATGCTAGGGAATATACAGAACGTACTTCAATACTTTATTACACTAATACCCTACCTGCAGCTAAGACACAACCATAAATAGTCAGAAAAATGCTGTTAAGGGTTGGAGCTTTGAACTTGGTTACCTAGGTTAGGGCTGTGTTATTGTCATGTTTTGATATGATGTGTGATGATAACCATTTTTTTGTAAAGCGACCTTGGGTTACCTGAAAGGGGCTTATTATTATTATTATTTTTATAATAATTATTATGATAATAATTATTAGTATTATACTCAAACTTTCCCAATACTATTGCATGTGCAAGTCCGATTACGTGGTTTACTGTTTGTCATTCTTTGCAGCGTTTTAAAATTTGACCCAAAAGTGGGACGTAATGGTGAGCTAATTTTCAGAATGTTTAAAATAAACTTACCTACCTTTTCAGAAGCTTTTCAGACTGAATCACCCCATTGAGAACTAATAACAAGCCAAGGAAAAGAAAAACAAAAAAACAATCAATTGACGAGGCTTGTCACTGAAATTTAATAAACGATAAGTTTAATATTTCCACGTTATAGGTGAAAAAAGTGATTACTATAACCACTAAATTCATATTCAATTTTATATTTAGTTGTCCATTTCATTTAGATTTTTTAATTCCTTGATGACTATTGAGGTACTGTCTTGCCTATCTCCACGTCAGTCTAAAACAACAATTTCTTATTATATTTCCTTAAGGACAGTTGAGGCAGTGTCTCACCTACCTCACCTGATTCCACGTCCCTGAACTAATCCATTGAATCCACAAATTTAGATTTTCCAGATAGATTGAGGCTGTGCCTCACATGCTTCATATGTGAAGGGGGCGGGGGATTGACTCCCTTGTCTGTGTGAGATCACAATTCCGGCCAAAATGTCTGAAAATTTACAGCAGATTGTCAAATGTCATTGGGACATTGTGGTCCAGTTTTGCCGCTATACAGCGTGCATTTTATAGATGTTACAGTGGCATGAGACGATCCCTTTGTGTGTTTTTATGGAGAGGCTGTTGTGATGCTATAAAGAAAATGATGATCAAAATGATCTTTTCCGCGCCCTGGCCAGGTCCCTTTGTGGATAACTACAGTCATAACCACACAGTTGTTATTGTTTCATTTTTTTTATTATGACTTTATGTGTAAAAACTATATATAAATATATGAAAATAACATTATTTTGGTCCAATGATGCCCATTTGGCACACAGGGCTTTTAGATACACATTGTGATCCGTGAGATTGATGACAATATTCTCCGTGCTTTGATTGGAGCTCAGTTTTGTGCATTTAGAATGTGCTCTCTCAGATGAGCAGGACTTCACAACACCTCAAGTGCCTGAAAGGTTACATGAATTCCATAAATATATTCCATTGTAATGTATATTTGTTTCAAAATCTTTGATGTTTTGCAATGATTCATGGTCAAAGTACAGAACAGATGTAACAGTATGTTGTGTATGTTATATATTATGTCTGGTTATATATTTTTACCAGACCCTGTATCACAATATAGCGGCTTAAACTGGGATCTGCATATGTAATAGCCAATAAAACCTCATATTACTCTTTGCAAGTTTTTAATAAATAGTCAAAAGAAAAATACTTGTACACTATAGCAAAACAAAATATTGTGACAATTGTCTTCGACTCAGAAGCCACATGAAATAGGGCTTCTTTTATTATTTATTTTTGTTATTTTGACTAGTTGGCCACCCCGATCTAGTCCATAAAACAACAGACCACATTTGTCCTTTGTTTCTCTTTGTACTTACGTATTTATTTATTTTTCAATTTCAATCAAAGGATTTTAGTCAGGCTCACACATCATCTCAAGCTGTTCTTGTGAAGGTTAGAAATGTTTTTTTTAAATTTTTTTTTAATCATTTCTTATTGCACCTACGCCCCTTAGGTCAATTAAAAGGAAAAGGATACACCTTAACCAACCAGGTGGCGCCACTGTACTGGGTCTATCCAAATCGAGATGAGATTTTGAAGATGAAAAAAAAAATAAAAATCTGACTCTTGCCAACTGAGTCACTGTTTTTTCTCTCCCTTTTGTCACTGCTTTGAAAGGTTATGGGGGCGTTAGGAGGCAAATAGAAAAGCATCTTTATTCATAGTGAATATTGTAGCAAAGGCGAAATAGTTCTGGATGCAGGTTAGTTCATGAAATACCCTGACCATTGCCTACTCCCTGACGTTTCTAAGCATAGTGCAGGCTAATCAGAAGGCTGCCATGCTGCTGCTTTTCCAACCATGGAGTCACTTTAACTCAAAGTCACTTTAACTTTAAACAGAGGTGCCTCTACCTAACATTGCTTTCAAGGAGATTGGTCATTCAATGAACTGACCGTTGCAGTAAACATGCCGTGTTTGATTGTTTTTTTTCTTCTTCTCTTCATTATTGAACCAGAAAAAAAACCATGAGATCACAGACCTCATTTCAAGGGTGAGCTAGTGGGAAAAAAAACAGTAGCAACTAAACCCAAGCCAGGGAAATATTTATAGAAATTGTTCTAATATTACATTAAGTACACAGGTTACTATAAATATATCAAGGCTGAATAAATGACTGCACTGCTATTGTGGAAGTCATTTTGCAAAGAGAGGCGAAAAAATATTGTTTTTATTTTGGATCCACACAAAGATAATGTTCAAGCTTCAAATAAAGCAAGTTGTCCAATCCTAAGGTGACAGCTTTGGCAAGTAGCTAGTGCCAGCAATCAAATCTAAAGTTGGGGGTACACTTTGTTGCACAACTTTTACGTTGCACAACTAAAAAAAAAAAAAAAAAAATACCAACTTATGATGGCCCTAAAGTGGGTCAAGCTAGCTGTACAGGTGGTAGATACAGCTATTGAAGCAGGAAGTAATGAAAAATTTGTATTGATAATAAATGACACACTATTGCTTGAAACCCTGTGGGTTTGACTACAATTGGCGACTAAATTAATATATTTATCTATCAGTTGCCCATTTCTTATTACTATCTAAAAAATGGACAGCTTTAGCAATAGAGCAAAGAATTAAGTATAGCCATTTCAGAATCAATACATAGTATTCAGCATTAGCTGGTCTGTTGTTCAATCTGTGTTCTCTGAGAGGCTCTTACTGCTAAAATATGAGTACCTCCACCTGCTGTCACACATTAAGAATTTCAAAATGACATTTTTCTTTGCTCCAAAAAGTTGATCTGTGTGTATTCATCTCTCTTCTGACATTTTGTCTGAGTAACTTTAGGTGTCGTAGAGGACGCACTTAGTCTCCATCATTTTAGGTTTAAAAAATCTAATTAAAAGGCTGGAAACACGTTCACACTCAAATATTCCCTGCCAATCGTTTAAACTGCTGAGATGAAAAAGCTGGCTGAGAACACTCATGCTGAAAATGTCACTCTGTGTCCGATGGATTTTTTTTGAGCAAAGTGAATTTGTCAGTAATTCTAACGGTGTGTCAGTCAAGCAGTGGATAAATGAATAAGTAATTTGGGGGGGTTTGGTCAAACAGATGCATAACGGTGAGGGGTTCCTTAGTGTAGCAGTTAGCATGCCTGACTCAGAGCCTTTTCAGTTCCCGTAGGCTCCTGTAAAAGTTAACTAGTTAAAGCAGATGTGTTGTTACCACAAGAATTTTTTTTTTTTTCAAATGCAGTGTCCATCAGCTGGTGATACTGGGAGAGTGAATCCGAGAGGTGATCAGTTCACAGCTGAAGACTTACAATCCTGTACAATTTGATTGGACTGTCCACACTGCACGGCCATAATATAATGTCTGTTGCCAGGACTGCATTGGATAAAAGTGAGTGCTGAATGTATTGTAATTTCATGTAAATGATGATGAGGAGGAATAAGGAAGAAAAAGCTGATAGTGGGAGATGCGCAGATGCTCCTGGTGAGGATAAACAAAAACTAACTTCCCTGGCAACTTGTTCCATTCGCTAATCAGACAAAGGAAAGAGAAGTTGGTGACAACGGCGTATACAGACAACAAAATGTATTTACAGATGTGGCCAGTCTGGTTTGTCACTTCTGACCTCCGTATCTACATCCGCAAATGTGCGGTGTGACATATTGAGGTATAAATTGTGGGTACATCGACAGGATTTCACATGATTTTCACACCATCAATCATGAGGTAATAATTTATTAATTCGTCTTCATCCTCATACCAGTTACTGCCACCAAAATCTGCTTACTCCCAAGCCAACACTAACAATTGTTAGTTATGGCTTAAGTCATAGTTGTTGAGACCATATCAGACAAAGACTTAAACCATTTTCGTAAAAAAAAAAAAAATAAAGATTTTTTTTTTTTATTATCATCCATTTTTAGATAAATTTTTAATACTCTAACCCTAACCCTTTTCATCATTTAAAGAGCATGGAGACTGGATAGGAACCCCCATTGGGAGCTTCACAATGGCGTGTTATACAGTGAATCAAAAAAACTGCAGATTAACGCTGCTACGCGACACGGCTCTGCCCGGGGTGAGTGTGAGTGAGTGATTTGAGAGTCACAGTTTGTCTGTTCAAACACACCGACCCCAAAGAACCATGTAGGCTGAGGTGGTGAAAGCAATTCCCCACATTGCTCAGGCAACGGCGCGTTGCTGTCATGCGCCTCCTGTCAGTCAAACCATGAAAACCTTTGAGCCAGTTTGAACCTATTAAGTGATGCAACTGTCTTTGTCATAATCTGAAACGTGACAAGTCACGTAGATATGGCACGGACCGCTTTGGATTTATAGGCAGCTGTGACACAGGTCTCTGCTGACGTCCCTGTTTCAGCGACACATGACGAACGGCTACAAAACACTCTCCACCGTCGGTCCCCGTTTCAGTTCCAGACACGTGTTAAGCGGATGAAAGAAAAACAGCTTTAAATTTGTCCTATATCACTTATAATATACAGAATTCTCACTGTATTCATCAAAACCCATTGGACTCTAAGAAGTGCTGGAGTATGTGAAGGACAGAGACACTCGAGAGACGAGTAAAAATTGTCTTTAATTTCTAAAATGTCTCCAACATCCTTGATTATACTGTATTTTTGTGAACTGTTATATTTGTGGGCTGTTTTTAAATTAAAGTAAATTTAATTTAATTGTTTCAACCTAAATGTAATTTTTAAAAATTTTTTTAAATGTAAATATTTGTATTTATTTTTAGATTCTCGTTTCGTTTATAAATCTTTGTCTTCCCCCCCAAAACTCTATGGCAGGGATGCAGATCAGTGCAAAATGAATGCAGCAGAGCCATTAGAGAGTTAATTAATGTCTATGTTAAGGGTGTGGCAGTTATCGCCACATGCTTAATCTAAAGTGAAACGACAATCCCATGATATTATTGTGTATTTTTTTAATAACAGTGCATAATAAAGCCTTAAACCTATTACGGGTTAGAGCAGCAGTGCTGAAACCGTTACGGACCAAAAGACACCTTTAAAAACCTAATTTCTCCATAATTCATCAGTTTATGATGCGTGTTAGTTAGTGTGGAGTGGAGGTTGTGTTCACTGACCTCAAACTGTGTCAGAAATCTGTCAAAATGTTTCGGTACGACTCTGGAAAACAAAGGAGGAAGTAAAAAAAAAAGTCAGAGAATTCTTCTGTATTTCTCCTCAAACCTTTGACTGACCTTCTTCAGCCACAGTGGGGTCAGAGCTGACCTCACAGAACGTTGGTTTACTTTTCCCAGACTTTTGGTGAAGGCCAACACGCCACGTGCAGCGATGACATCAGTCCTTGGAGGGAACGCCTAAATTCTGAAAGCAAAAGAAAAGCCAAAACCTTTCATGTTAGTGAGGTTTTGGAATTTTTTTCCCATTCAATATGAATATTTTGTAATAAACCACAGTAAGAATTCTGGATCCGAGTTAATTCTATTCTCCAGCAGCCCTCATTAGTCCATCTGCTCATATCACAATTTTCCTCATTAAAAAATATTACACAAATCCAATAATTAGTTCTAGCCCAGCAGAAATATACTGTAAATGAATAAAATCCAAATCCCCTCATTATCAAAACATCTAAAAGATAGAGGACACACAAATAGCTATAGTTAACACAATAACCATGTGATGAGAATGAGTGAGAGAGCGTAAGCTTGAGAAACAAAAGTGTACAAAATTGCTTTTATTTATTCTAGTTAATTTTTTTTTTTTGCCTTTTTAGCCTTATTAATTACTTATGACTTAAATGACTAGGATTTAAAAAGTACTACGACATCTAGATTATGAACTAAAAAAAATTCATCCTAAATGAAAGAGCCACAGCTGTGTCCACTGCTGGAGCGGATGCACTTTTCTAATTTAAAATTGAAAGTTTAGAGATCTTTTTTTTTTTTTTTCAAAAAGAATGAAAAGCAAGATAAAAGCAATGCAATTTACTGACTCTGTAGAACGACAATCAAATACACTGGTGCTAAAACAAACCTTAGCAGTAACCTGGAGAGACGGCAGAGTGGGACTGATGACTGGTGAGGAGCTCTGTCACCCGGGAGGAGCTCGAGGTAGAGCCACTGCTCCTCCACATCCAGGCATCAGCAGTGTTGGGCAAGTTACTTTAAAAAAGTAACTGGTTACTTTACTAGTTACTGCTCTGAAAAAAGTAACTATTTCTTTCCCTATTAGGCAAGAAGACCCACCCAGGTCACTTTCTGATTGGCTAAGCACGAAATATTAGCCTATATCAACCAATCATCGCCCCTTTCCAACGCAATGATTTACTTAGAGCGCGGCCGTCTTTCACACCATGACTGTAAGAGTTACCACACACAATCACAAGATACAGTCAATTAGGTCCACAAGTAGTAACTATTAATGGGTCCCTTTACGCAAAGGTAACAATAACGGTGTTACCAAGTGGGAATTTTGACAAGTTACGTTACCAAGAAAGGTAGTTGCGTAACGTAGCGTTAGTCCCAACACTGGGCATCAGTTGAGACGGCTTGGGCATTTACATCAAATACCCCCTGGACGGCTCCCACAGGGGGTGTTTGAGTCATGTCCCACTGGGAGGAGACCCAGAGGAAGACCCAGGACACCCTGGAGCACCCATGTTGCCCGGCTGGCATGGGAACGCCTTGAATCCTCCAAGATGAGCTGAAGGAAGTGTCTAGAGAGGGGAGGTCTGCATATCCCTTCTCGGAATGGTGCCCACACTACCCAGCTCTGGATAAGCGGATGAAGATGGATGGATGGAAAGAACACTGAAGAAAAAGATTAGAATAAAAGGGACCCATTAGAATTAGTCTAAGAATCATGTGATTTATTTCTGAGTTAAAAACAAAACAGCAGTGGCTTTGTGCTCCTCTGTACTCATCCATTGATAATTAAAATTTAATATCCCTTTCACATATTACATTTTGATCAATATATTAAAAAAAAAAACATTGTGTAATCACTTCCATGCTTTTAAGCTCACAGGATTTATTTGTTATTAAGGGGTATTCGTGGAAAGTCAGGTTCCCTTTCTTGACGCGCATCCTGGAATAAAATAACTCAAACAAATAGGGCTTAAACGGTGTTTAAAAAGTCATTACAATAGCAATGAATCACTCAACCCTTTAAATCAAACTGTGCAGACCTCCGTACCATGGGACACCAGATGGCCACACAAAATTCCTTCCTCCAACTGCCAGTGTTTTTGTGTCCTACTCATTAAAAGTGATTTTTGTGGCAGAGAAACTTATTTTAAACCCCCCAGTTTTACTCTAGCCCTAATAAATCGGAATAATAACCATAAAATGCAAAAGCACAACATCAAGTCGGCTGACATTGTCCAGATATTAATAACAGAAGTCGAAACCTGGATAATAATGACCTGAAGTGGTGACTGTGGAGTAGACAGGAGAATCATTGACCTGTAATGACCCACCTAAGAGGAGTAAGAGATGAACAGGAAAGAGCTGGGAGCAGAGAGCTCACTTGGCTGCAGCTGCCAGCCCAGCACCTCTCACAGAATAAAAATGTCCCTCTTATCTGTGATTCTGTGGCCTTGGCCTGATCTGCACTGATCTAAAATGACTTTGTAGTTCCACAACATTATCCTGCCTCTCCATGGCCATCAGTAGCATTGGCCAACAAACAAGCATTAATTATAAATCCATTAAAAAGGCCTAGTTCGTCAGCAATGCAGCCATTATCAGATGACATGTCATTATTTTCCCTTTCTCGCTGCAGCAGAGAGCAGCAACGGCGGCGGCAGCAGCAGCTTCTGGCAGGTTCACTGAAACAAACAACTCATCTGGTTAAGAGCGCTGCACTGTGAGCGTGTAATTTGTAGAGATGGATTTTCCAGGGGTTAATTTGGCATCGAGCCTCACAGTATGATGACAGTGGTCAGAAGTTATTAATTATATACCTTCGTGTTGGGTACAAAACATGAGAAAAATAAAGAACAAAAGGAAAAGACAATGAGAAGAATTATGTTCTGTGTGTTCTGTATTGGTCTCCGACCTAAAAACTCTGTAAAATACACAGAGGTTTGTGGTTTGAGGATGACAGAACTGCAAAGTTCGGAAAGGTTAAGGCAGTCCCCAACATTTCTGGACATTTAAACAACAACAAAACTCAGCTCAAACTTCGGTGCACACTCTTGAATAAAACTCAAAAACAGAAATAATCAGAACGACAACCTGGCGGCCACAAACACTGCACAAAACATGCCACCACAACAGCACAAGACAATGATCCCTAGAATACTGAGTCAGGGGGAGTGGTATCTGTACTTGTTGACAACAGGTGACACGAGTGAGACTAATTACATAGACACAGGTCACTGTGATGCCACTGATCAACCCATAGACTGTAACATCAGGGGAAGGCATAGGCAGACCTCACAGCACTATTGTTAAAAGGTCATAGGATTTTCAAAAATATTACATTTTCTTTAGTCTTTAATACTCTATTCTTGGTCTAGACAACCTTATGTGTTGATACATTGTCAGATTCTCTTTAAATAAAAAAGTAAAGGATATGGATGGATTATTTTTGAGTCAATTGAATGAGTAAAACTTAATTGTATTTTTTTTCCTTGTCCTTTTACATCCATGCACAAAACTGACCTGTGGACCAGAGTTGCAAGCTCCATCCTCCTAAAAAAAACTGCTACCCAATATCAGCCACAAAGATCACTGAAAATAATGCACAATGTTATTTTTCAGGATAAATTTGACAATTATATAAAAAAGATATCTATATATGTATACATACAGTATATATATGTTTATGTACATATATACACACATACACAAATATGTGTGTGTGTGTGTGTATCATTACTATTATTATTACTTGTCCAAGGCTGAGCGCTTTCAGAGGAGGAGACACATGAGTCAATCAGTCTCCAGCAGCAACAACAGCAGTGCAGCAGCAGACATAATGTTGCTGTTGGCTCCACAATATATGTAAATATCTAACCAAATTACACATATCTGTGGTAGTAGTTATTATTGTTAATAGTGTCATTCTGTTCTGTTCATATGCACACAAATAGGTTAAAAGCTCTAAAACTTTTTGGCAAAGCTCAAGTCAATTTGCGTGAAACACATGTAACCAGACACAGGAATCTACTCCATGTTTGCATAGGAAATTAGAAGTCGTAGGAAAACACACAAAGATCAACACGATGCTTTTCATGTGGATCTGAGAACTCAAAATATCAATACATCAATTAGAAATCATTCACCTGTGCCAAATTAAACTCAATCCTGTTAAGCAGGTGAAAAAACAAGAACCAAACATTAACTTTGAATTGCTACTATTGTAGATATGACAACGTGCAGTTCTGGGAGAAAGAGGACATTGGTCCTTGTCTGCTGCAGGATAAACAGTTTTAAAGTTTCTCCCCTTGAAACACTCAAATGAGAAACACGCAGACAATATAAAAGCCTGACAAGTCGTTGTGACCTAAGATGACTCAGATGGATTATTTTATTTCGCAGGATAAAAATAAAAGTTGTAATTAGCATGGTGCAGATGGCCACCTAAAATAAAGTCCTGCCTGATAATAAAAAAGAGTGGAATTCACATCCTCACTAACCCCCTCACACCCCTTTCTGTAGAAGTACACACATCAAAAACTACACAAGAGAATGCACACCAAATTGTTTATATATATATATATATATATATATATATGTATATATATATATATATACTGAGTGTATATATATAGATGTATATATATATATATATATATATATATATATTTTAGGGATGTCCTATATAAAATGTACCGATACTGATATATGCAGTTGATTACCCCTGAATTATTGTGATACCAGACTACAGGCATTCTATGCATTCAACATAAACACACTACTTCAATATAAGTTGGAGAAAAATGACACATATTTTTTACCATTTTGTCTGAAACAGTCCCATGATTCTTTGTGCAGCATTTGATCTAAACAAGAAATGTCTAGTGTTGGACAGAAGAACTTTCCAGAAACATTGATTAATATTATAGATAGAAACAGCTGCAGTATAAGAGTAAAAAAACCCTCTTTAATGAGAGAGAAAAAAAATTCAGCATCGTCACAATGCAAACGACTCTTCTTGTTGATGACATGAGAAACATCCAAGAAATACTTGTTTCGAATACAATTAGTCCTGACATAGCCTGGCTACAGAAACTTCCCGGTTCTAGTAGAAACAGCGTCTTGAACGGGAGAGAACGGCTTCTCCAGGACGATGAACTCAGTGAAGTTTGTCTGATTTCTTTTGCTCTTCTCTGTTCTCTACCCTATTTAACTCTTTTGCTCTGGTCTGTTCTTTGCAATATTTAACTCTGAGTCTTTGAGTGAGAGACAACTGCTGCTGCTGCTGCTGTGTCATTGTCGTTTCACTGAGTCCATCCCGTGTTGTTTAAATTGTTAAAATAAATTGTTAAAATCGTACCCCCCACCCTCACATGACCAGCTCCTTGCAGTCATTAACAATTACAGTTTTCTATCCACAAAAACTCCACGGACATTAACTGTAGCACTGATCATTGTTGTTGTCCCTTTAAATTAAATAATTCACGTGCCGGTCAAGGTGTCAGTAGTACTGACTCAGTACCTCATGAGGAAGTCCAGCGTATTTGCCAAGGCCGCAGCTTTGCAGCATCATATTTTGAATATCGGTGGAAAAACCGATACCGATATGTTCCAATATTAAAATTTATGCTGATATCGGCCCGATATTTATCGGTGGACAGGTATATTGGAAATCCCTAATATATATATATAAATATATATATATATAGTGTTTTATCATTTTTCCTGCATATTTTACTATTACAGGTCATATTCTTCTAATATATACCTCTATGTTTCATCACATTTTTTGCCATCTTCTTCTTATATTTCTTTTTACTTTTTGTAATATTTATTTATTTCATCAACATTTTGCTATGCTTTGACAGATTTTTTTTATATAAAGTACTAATGACTAGCGTAGTAATGACTAAGCGCAAATCACTGCCCTTCACTCATTGTGCTGGGTTGTATATTCAGTTTAAGTCTAGGCGACCTCCATCTGAGTCTGTTTTTCAGGTCTATTTTTCTCTAAACCCTAAAGAGATGTTTGTGAAAATCCTAAACAAAACAGCAGTTGGGCACTAACTACATTTCATCATTTTCTTCCTAACAACCAATTTTCATCTTGTCTGGCTATCTCTCAACTTGTAGGTATTTGCATTATTCAGAAGCTGAACAAGTGTTGTCCCTGATGAAGTGGTCGCGTATGTGCCTGAGCCGTTGTCTACTTCAAAATTAATGTGAATCTCTCTTTGTCTCACATCTGTGTGTGTTCGTGCACAGCCATTTCTCTCCCAGTAACTGCTGCAGCTGCGGTCCTTAGTACGGCTGTAGAGGTCGGTTGTGGACGAATATATATTTACTTGTCCTCGCTTTAAAATGCTCTAAAATACATTTTTGACAAGAACAAACATTGATAAATGTTTGCATCTGATTCACTAAAAAGCAATTAAACATTTTTTGGAGCTTCTCTGGGCTACAATAAATGACATTGGTGGCCACTATTGGTCCAAAAGTTTTGGGTTTGACACAAGGTATGCTTAAATTGAACCTGTAAAAAATGAAAAAAATTACACTGATCCCTAAACAATGTACCACTACCGTAGCTGGAAAAGTTTATTTGTTAAATAATAAAAATACTGTTCTGGTTTGTCAACGCTACAGTGACACTCCACTAGGTGGCTCTAGCTATAAATAAAGGAGAGAAGATTTATTTTTTATTTTTTGGTCATTGTGACGTTGTGATTCACACCACAGCGCACAACGAAATTTGGCCTTCGCATTTACCCCATCATCAAAGTGAGCAGTGGGCAGCTAATGAGCGCCAGGGGAGCAGTGTGTAGGGACGATACCATGCTCAGGGTATCTCAGTGGTAACTTACCGGTAGTGGGACTCAACCGGGGACCTTGCAGACCCAAGTCCGCTTCCTTAACCACTAGGCCACTGCCCTGAGGAGTTATCTTTCTAAGATCCCTATGAGAATATAAAGGTAATGAGAATGACTGAATAGTTGTGAGCAGTATGATAGAACATAATCATCTTTCAATTTATTGAAATTGATTTTCATTTGTGTTTGTTGGCATGCTTCAAAATAAAAAAATTCTATCTGCAGTAGCTCAGAACTAGCTGGGAAACAATGACGTCTGGTTGCCAGTGTGGTCAATTTGGACTAAATGAGTGGATTTGATAGGCAATTATTTATCATATGCCAAATACAGTTTCCATTTAAGCAAAGAAAACCTTTATTTCTACTATAATTATAACCATAACATGTATAATGATATAACACTCAACATGCCATCTATAACATTTAAACCATATCATAGGCGATGCTAAAAAGTGTTGCTAACAGTACATCTTGCAACATTTACATCTGTCATTCTTGGATAAATGAACAGAACAGAATGATCCTCCAATTATGTTATATGTTATAAGAAGCTGACAGATGGATATGTCTAGGAAGTGGAAAGATCAGAAGCAATTGTCATTTATTGGTTGTTTTCTTCATGTGATAGAGTAGAGCCATATAACCCCTTTCAACAAAACAATTTAAAGCTGTCTTTAAAGCACTTAGCTATAATTTTTCCATCTCTCTAAAATGCCCAGGGTGTTATGCTTCCGTGTTTTTTTTTTTTTTTTTTTCGCCGCTGCCATTGTGTCTGAGCATCATAATTGCAGCACTCTTTGGTAAATTATGCAAGTAAGAATGTCACTTTGCCCCAGTGTTACTGGTAAAAGAGAAAAAAAGAGAATTAAAAACAAAGAAAAAGAAAAAAAAACACCTGGAATATGTTTTTTTTTTTCTGTGGTTCAAGATTCTTCCAGTGTTTGTTTCTACATCTGACAGACCAGCAGAGGTGGAGGACTCGGGGCTCGTTGGGGACCAGAGATCTGTCAGGTTGGATAATGGTTGCTCCTCCGTGTGAACTCTGAGCAACTGGGCAAACGTCATGGCCAGGGTACACAACACAATATAAATAAAAAATAGAATATGGCTGTTTGGGTCTACATTTAACTAGTGCTGTCAGTGTGTTTGTGGCAATGTGTCCAGATGGCTGTCGGTTGGGGGACATGTCCAGATGACCACATTGTTCTCCACAGGCCACACTGTAAAAACCATGACAGCAGTGACTTTTTACAAAAGATTTTTTTTTTGAACAACAAAACAAAAGGAGAAAGTAGTTTGCTTCTAGATTTACTGTAAGATGAAATAATGTTTTTATATAATTTTTGATTAGATTATGTCATAAACAAAAAACACAAAATTATAATATTATATGTCCTTATCTATATTAATTACATATATAGACATATTAATATTTTATATAATAGACTTTTTATGTCTTTCAGATTATCATGCTCCCTTTTAAATTTTTTGTTTCTTTGAGTAGAAATAAGTGTTGAAA
>JAFBJS010001600.1:74777-85873 GCA_016785265.1 Paraplagusia blochii
GGTTACCAGTATATGTATAACCTTGCTGATATTTGCACTTTTCTTAACTGTAAACTGCAAATTTTCAACTAATAATTGTAATGCGTACCATGTAATATGCTAACAGAATTGCATCAGGTAATGTGCTCATAACAATACATACCTCACTACAAAGTCAATTGGTTTCTCTTGGTTTGGGAACATCTGCGATGGATAGGAAGAAACTACAAACATAATCTATAGTAGGCATGGGCAAACTAAGGCCCGGGGGCCAGTTGCATCCCGTTAAGCTTTAAGATCTGGCCCACAAAACTTGTCGAACCTTATTATATATATTGTATTCTTATTATATCTATGCCTTTTTGCATCAATGCTTACTTTTTCAAATCAAAGACATACTTAGAAACACTTTAGCATTTAGTATTTAACCTTCATGCACAACTGCTCCATCAATCTGCTGTTAACCTGGCCGGATTAAATCAGATTAAATAAGCCATTGAGGCTCGTGAGCCTTTAATTTTCAACCTCATTTGGGAAAATGTGAAATTAAGTTTGTTAAACAACAACAAAAAAAAACCTGCCAAGGTTGTCTGCAATAGATCTACAGTAAAAAGGCATGGTTACGAAATAATGTTAGTTTGCCTGACTGGCCTACATGCAGTCCAGATTTTACCCTATGCAAAAGTGACAGCCAAAGACTGTTACTATTTAGTATTTATAGTATATAAAGTAGATATATGAGCAGTCCAGCATGGAAATATGGTTCACTGTAGTGCTATACTCAAGCTCGATCAATTTAGCTCTGAAGGTTAATGCAAAGGTCGTCTGTGATTGTAGAGGTCTGAGTCGGTAGTCTATTAAAAAAGTCCAGTCCTTACTCTAATGTGGAGCTTAGGAGCGGACAAAAACTGTTAGGTGGAGATGGTTCACCTAGGTGTGGTACATAGCTGGGAACAAGTCCAATATGCCATCACGCAAGACAACATCTCCCTGATACTTCTGTCAATATTCTGGAGAAAAACATCTTGCAACGATGCAAAGATAAATTTACATCACAATTCCACAAAAATGTGCTTATATGTCATAGTATAGGTGCCTGGGTTCAACAATTTGGTGAGAGTGATATTTACCGTAAACCAAATGAATTTTTTTATGTTTTATTTTCTGTTTTACTTTTATAACATAGATTAAATGGACTTAATAAGGTTTTTAGTTTTGTAGTCAGGCAATGTCTGGACAAAATAAATGAAAAAATGCAGTCTTTATTCCAATTGCACTGATTATGATCAGATTAAGGTACATTTTTTGGATAAACAATATTAAAAATAACTATATATTTTTGAAGCTCATAAACTGAGCGTACTTTTCTACATTTCTGTTTACATTTTCAAATTCCAGTTTACACTTCATTTTTTCAAGCTTGATTACTTGGGGAACTTTTGTTTTAGTTTCCTCTAGTTTCCCGCAGACTGGTCTCCAACACTGTCATTATCACTGTGTGCTCAGCTGAAGAGCCACATGACTTCAAGAAAATAAAAAAAAAAAAGAAAAAGAATTTTTTGAATTTTGATGGAATGGCTGCATAAAATGACTTTAAAGGCACAGCATGCATTGAGGTAAGTGTGTCTTTTGAAGACAGTCTCCAAGACAGTCTCCAGCACCTCTGGGCTCCAGTGGTGTTGAGCGGAATTAAATTGTGGTTATACTGCACGCCGTGGGTGTCAAGCATAAAGATCGTGATTGTAGATCGAAAATGTTGAAAATAAAAAATAAGAAACACTTCATGTGCTATATAATTTAAAAAAAAAATTAACATAGAATGTGAAATATTGCTATTGAAAAATTAGGTAGTATATGGTCTTCTGTACACTATTTATGTCAACATTACTCATACAGAAACACACATAAATATATATTTTTCTTCCCTACAATTTGGCCAGAGCTGCAGTAGTACTTGATGTAATGCACGAAAGAAGGCTGTAATTCATGTTCACCAGACAGAGAAGCTGCGGACCAGCAGTGCGGTGCAACATCTCCATTCATAACTGAGAGGCAACCATCTGGTGAACCACAGCCTGCGAAAAGGCACAGGCAATTGGAGTTTTATTTTTCAGCTGCTTTGGCATAAACTGTAGGTAGTGAGAAATCAATCCAGCAGCCTGAGAGTGAGCGTCGCACACATGCAAGGACACAAGAAAAAGAGGTTGCCAACTCATTTCGTTTCATGGGTATTCAGCGAAATTAGGTGTCAAGTGTGCAGGACCAGTACAATCATTACATAATACATTCTGAATTAAAATAACTCTAGTACCTCCTTTGTTATCATGAAAACAAGAATATTATACATGTATTAATATCTTTGGATTTAATGAAATATAACTTTACTTAAGACATCCTGATCATGATTTTTTTTGTATATTTTTTGATTTCCAAATTCATGACATGGGTCAGATGTTGGTCTGCAACCTTATGTTTGACACCCAAGACGTGAACATGTTTGAAGAGAATGGCGATTTGGGCCTTCACAGCTTTCAACAAAGTTACTTTCAACCATATAGTCCCAACGATTAAGTAAATAGCTAATAAACACTGTCATTTTTATATTTTTAATATTATTAATAGTAACATTTTGACATGTGCCACAATAAGTAATCAAATTGGATAGAGGAGCTACATGAAGAGCATAAAGATGGAGTTTTCATGTGATAAGACAGCTGTGGTTCTCCTTAAGGTTTCCACCTTTTTCCATTTTCCTTGCTACAAGGGTTTATTCCGGTAGTTTTTCCTAACCCTGGCTCACGGTCTAAGGACAGAGGATGGTACCAACCCTGTGAGACAAACTTTGTTTTGTAAATGTGGAATATAAAGATATAATTGGATTGCTCCATAAAGAAAATGCAGGCATTTCAGGGAAAAGGCAGAAATATAATCACAATATAAACCAACTGTATAGTTTGGACAAGTTGGACAGGCCAGACTGCAAAGATATACGGGCAGCATCTGGGCCCCGGACCTTAGTTTGCCCGAGGATATACAGGTGAAACAGGTAAAACCACATTTTCAGATGTACAAATGTTAAACGAATCGGAATTCTTTTCATCAGCACACAGACGTGACTGGGTCCGCAGTACTCAGTCACGTCTGTCTTGACTTGTCTCATTAAAAATATTTGCCTGGTTGAGGACATGCTGACTTCATCCTACCGTGACCGAGTCGTCTGTTCTAAAAATCTGCGACTGTCAACCGCCATCATGCGCTGTATTTCTTAGAGCGATGACATCATGAAATTATGAGCCAGCAAAGCAGGAATATGACAACCTGCTCTTTGGAGTTTGATCCAGTTGTATTTCCCTTAAACTGAAAACACTTGGCAATTAAGGACACATTGGGCCATGTGAGCCAGACATAATCACAGCGTATTGTTCTGACCGACCGCAAATGAAATACAGAAGCCTTTCATTCAGACTTCTTCTTAATCAAAGCTCTATAGGGAGAAGGCATGAACAACGTACAATCATCAATTTTCTTCCATTTAATCCATTTAAGGGTTGGAAACTGAAATCAGTCCCAGCTGTCACTGGTCAAGGCAAGAAGCAGGAGCACCGCAAACCACTTTTACAATGATGCCCAGGTAGCATTGTAAAGAAATAACATTATTGTTAAACTAAGTATTGAAATGTCACTGGCGACAGTTTCTCCATGGTGAGGTCCATTTGAATACAGTTAGGAGACAGAACAGTCCTGTCTTCTAACAGCAGCTTGTTAACCAGCCGCCTGGGGCCTGTTCTTTAGCCCAGGGCCTCAACCAAGGGTGATGTGGGTGTGAGAGAGTGTGTGTTCCTTAACTTACCAGCAAGTCTCTGTTCAATAGTTACCCCATTCTCATTGTTCCTGGCAATTAACTGGTGACTTCTGGTCCCAATCCAGTCCGCAACTAGATTTAAAAAAAAAAAAAAAATCTATCCATTTTGATCCTAGTGTCCATTACCAGGTCATGGAGGCAGAACTCTCCATCACTATTTTCTCATTCAAATCGGGATTGAATACTGAAGTAGGTAATTCGGGATTCGATCCCATATTAACTAATCCGCATTCGATTCACTTTGCATTCACATTCAGTTTAATTTGATATTCGCTGCGCATTCGATACCCGCCTTGCATTCACACACAATAAGGGAGTGAATGCGCATTAGTCTAACCATGGTCCAGTTTCAATTTGATCACGTGGTTATATAACGAGATCTCGTTAACATGCGGTTTTATTCAACATGAATTCTGTCAACAAACGCACGTGCAATTTTGAGGAAGAAATGGAGCAGGTTAAAGAAAGATCAAGGCGACGTATGAAGGCGATGAGGAGACACAAGGAATGAATGAAGAAGATAAAGAGAGAAAATATGAGGAAGTGTTTTGTAATCCTGTTCCTAATAATGCAGCAACATCTAGCGGTTGACAAGGAGATGAGCCGCTGCAGTAGCATTTTACGAGCTCGTTAAACTAATACGGGTGTTGTTGTGTTCACACACACGCGGGGAGCGACAACCGTTTTACTTTTTATTGCTTTACACCCGTATTAGTTAATTCGGTATCGAAACCCCTAACTAGAGGTGGATTAGTTAATCGGCATTATGAGGAGCGATTGCGCGAACGCAAACGCAAACAAAGTGAACGTCTTTCAGACAAAGATGTGATTTTTTTTTTTATTTAATTGTAAGTTTCCCAGAAAACTTCTGACCCTGTCACACAAATTCCCTGATTTGTTTATATCGGCCAGGGGAGTCAAATATAAAGCGCGTGGACCAAAACCGGCCCATTGGTGTAGACAATCCAGCCCACTTTATCAATTAAAATGTTTTATGTGGTTTTGTTTTAGTGGTGTTATGACCCATCAATTTCTCTGTCTATGTCATAAGCTTGAAACTCTGTGGTTCACCTTCTGGGCCAGATTGACTCCTTGTGGTGGACTCACCACCTGCATGATATTGTGATTGTGATATGGGTGGAAGTCATAGAGACTGCTGCTCCCACAGGCCGACGAAAATAGATGTATCCCTCGTTTTGTAAGTATTTAGTTTCCTGCCACCTCTGGGTCTTAAGACACTCATGAGAGACTCTACATACATATACTTACCAGTTGCTGAGTCTCAGTGGCATCAGTTTCCATGACTTCCACGCAAATCACACTACTCCATACTGTGAGCCTCCATATGGAAGCCCACTGGAAGTCATGTGGGTTTGGGACGGTGCTATAATCAGAGCACCTTACCTCAAACCTGAAGCCTTGCAGGACCCAAGAAGGGTTCCTTAACTGCCAGGCCACCACTGACTGACTGGTCCTGAATGGACTGGTCCGGCCGACTCCACATCCAAATAGGTTGCATGCAGTCCCTTGGGGGAACTTATTTACCCCAACAACAGTGGTCCAGCTGTACAATATAGGCAGTCAAAGATATTAGTTTCTTTATTTTTAGAGCTGACAAATATGAAGTGTTATGAAAGCAGCATTATTCATATGCAAGAGTTTCAAAGAACATTAAAATGCACTGCTCCTTTGCTTGGAACTCACTTTAAGTGGCACAGTTCTCAGACAGACTTCTGACTGAAAAAAACAAAACAAAACAAAAAAAAAAACAAAGGCAAATATTGATCTGAAAGGAGGCAAACACAAAAATAAAACATTATATGAAACCAAAATAGAAAAGCCTTAATATCAAGCACTTGGAGGATTTGCATGTCAATTAAAAACACATCCATATGTAGAAATAATAACCTCATTTAACATTTTATTGTTAGATCTACTTTTATTTTAAGATCAAGGACGACACGCAGATTAAACACTTCTGAACAGTAATGTAATTAATTTTTCCGAGCCTTCTCCTCCTGTGAATCTCACAGAGGTGCCTGCATTCGCCTCAATTAACCTAGTTAGATTAATTGGATCAGATTAAAGTAATAATCCAATCCACGTGGCCATTTTTTACTGCATGCGCAGCAGATTGATATCGGTGCCAGACTCTGCTCAAATAACACCATGAGTAATGATTAGAAATGCCCTGTAGCTTCACACAGTCATTTATCATGTCACTAGTGGCTTTACCCACCGCAGTGACAACATGAACACATGCTGGTTAGACTGTGGTGTGTCATTGAGAATACACAGCACAGGACCTTGGACCTTTTTGTCCACCACCATCTATCACGACTCTCACAGCACTGGTCAGGTCTGCACAAAAAAAACCTTCTTCAACAAACACCCTAGGTCTGACCTTCACCTCAGCTGAACCAAACAATCAATATCTGAGTAATCGTCCAAATAATGAACCCCCTCAAACCTCCCCGTTCCAAAAAAAAAAAAAAAAAAAAAAAGACAATTATTTTCACTCACAGCCTTGACGATGTTGTAACAGCTGGATTCCATTTGGCATCAGCGTCCTCTGATAAATGAGGGGCTTACGTGTCCTACTTGAATGTGATTTTGTGACTGATGGACCAACGCATCCATCACTTCGGTGTCATTATTCAAAAAGTAGTCAAAGAAACTATCAGGCAAAAACAAAACTAGGTCAGAAGTTGGAGAAGTCGGAGAGTGGACTCAATTGACTTTGCAGATTTGTAACAGAGAACTCAGAGTTTAGTTCTTTCCTGGCCATCCTGTGACAAATCACAGCAGCAGTAACTGAATTAACATTTTATGGGCAAACCTAGGAGCAGAGATGGCAAAGGTAGAATTTACTTCAGGGGCCTAAAAAGTTAACGTATTACCCTGCAATGGAGGAATACCAGATGAGTCCATGTTTTTATGTATGAGGAACCAATGCCATGTTTTCTGTACTGGTAAATTGTAGAGCAGATGGTGAATGAAAACACACGTCTTCATGTCAACATCTCCTGCATGTATATGCATGCTTGGCAAACACCACCAGTGTCATATGGATCATGCACAATTAAAATAAACAACTGTTATTATTTTTTTATTTACTTGTGCCAAGGTCTAATTGATGCCTCTCCTGTTTCGAGAGTACACAAAAACCGCAATCCAAACAAAACAGACGTACAATCACAGCATTTGCTAGCGCATAATAAAAGTACAACAATATTAATAAGATAATGCTGCAATGAGTAAAAGTATTAAGGCTAAAGTTGTTGGTTAATTTACAAGTGACCAACAGAAACCCTTAGGCTGGAGGTACAATTACAATAAGGGATAGCAAATAATATCGTCCAATGATGCTAATGACCAGATGTCAGCAACCTTTTTAGTATCGTATTTTTCAGCGATAATCAAAATCTGATGCTGCAAAGCCGTGGTCTCCGCAAATACACTGAACACCCTCATGGGGTCCTGACACTATGGCCGGCGCAGGATGAATGATGTCATCAAACCGCAACTGAAGGCACAAAATCGGAGTGTGGATAAGAAAATGAATTTTTCCATGACTGGAATGGAGCAAGGAGCTGGTCAGGTGAGGGATGGGGGCAAGATTTTAACGATGGAGCCAGAATAGTCTCAAAAAGGAACACACGTGTAACCACGGAGCGTATTCTGAGAAGTTTACACAAACAATGCTTCACACATCGGGATACATTTGTGAATTCTTAAAAAATACGTTTGTGATTCGTGGCACATGCATGCAAATCGTGCTTTTAATTTGTGAAACTACGCGCATGCACATGTTTATTTTTGAGACTCGAACCAAATTCGCATGTGTAATTTTGCTACGTCAGTCCGTCACCAGCCAATGAGACGTCTCACACGTTTGCAGCCTAGGTAGTGTCCCCACGATGGTCCATGTGGGACGTCACTAAATGGCGCCCGAGAACCAAGTTCACGTCCTACAAAAGCGCCGTCTGCAAGCGGCAATATGGCGAGCGTTCCAGTCTAAGTAGAGAAATCTGACAAAAATAATGGAGTGGGACGTCCTGGATAACCAGTCAGTCTCTCCTGACCAAGACGCTGGTTTTACTAAACGTGTGGAGTTTCTCAAGCCGCGCCGTGTCAGGACTAATCGTATTCGTATTGAAAATAAGTAAGAAGTAGTTTTCAGAAATTTGCCAGTGAAACGTCATTCGGTGCCGTCTTAATGCCATCAACGAGACATGTCATCAACTCTTTTACTGCAGCTGTTTCTATCTGTGTACCTACTTATTTGGCTATTGTTGTGAGGGCTGAATGAGTTGGTTTATAATGTTAATTATTATTTTTTAAGTTATTCACTCCAACACTAGACATTTTTTGCAGATAGTTGGGTCAACAATTGAATGTGGATGAGTGTATTCACAGATGACACAGTGGCAACAGTTTGAAATCGTGAGCGTGTAGATCTGAACAGAATACCAAAGACAGAAGAAATAAGAGAAGCAAAGCTAATAGAAACTAAAAATCCATCTGCGTGCGCTATCTTTTTTTTCTGTCACTTTATTTGGTACATAGCGGTAATCACCACCAATCACTTGCCTCTCTGCCGACCTCTACTTGACACAAGTATGTATTCTGCATCGCTTTCGGTCCATATTTTTTCTGTGCTCTCCAGGTTTTTTTTTTTTTACAGGCTGCATTTTGTCCCGACAAATTACCACATCATCAACCACCTTAACTCAGTCCTTAACCCTCACCTACCCTCAAACTACAAGTCAATGCATCATACATTTCTTGCAACAACACATTTAAATACAAACACATATGCTATTTATATATTCTCATTAATTAATTTAATAAATTAATTTAATACATTTTTTGGAAGTTTAGTTTAGGAACAATGGAGAGCCTGACTGGATGTCAATAAGTCCATGTTTTTTTTTCCCCTAGTTTTATGTAAAGTATCTTAAGTATCTTAAAAAAAATATTCATTCTAATGACAAATTTTCGGTTTTACCAAATCTCATCTGGATTTCATCCTGGTAAGTGTGTCCCAAACTTTTGTTTCTGGACAACTAAATTTAACAATCACGATTCCTTACTTCCCAAGTCAATAGACATTATTGAGGATATTTTATTGTTGACTGAGTGGTATCTGAACAAGTAGTTTTACTCAAGATTTAATAAATAGAAATCTGAAATTCAACAAAAATGACCATGAATGCCTAGGAAACAGAAATCCACTTTTTTTAACCAAGTCTATGGGAAATGCTGCCCATGTGCACAGGTTTTGGCCTGCTGTCCCTTTCTTTTGAAACATCCTGATTTCGGTCCATTCAAGCATGAAATAAATATTTCTACTAAACCTGTTGAGGATTACAATGTAAAAAATACATTTTCAAAAATTTCTAAGCTTACTGAGTTGCAGAATCCTTTGCAAGAATGTGAAGCATTCAGTCGCTTATGGAATCTTTGCTATTGGAAGCACATTTTCCACAAACTGCCAAAACAATAACTAAATAACTAATAAACATAATTTTTTACATTTGGGTGTGATTTTTTTTTCTTACAACCTGTGTACCAATGTGTGGCTTTAAAAAATATACTTTAGAAATCTTTCATTCGATGTTACATATGTAAAACTTTTATAAGTATTTTTGTAACAAACGGTTAGAAGAAAAACCCTTAAGAGCAACTCATATTTCAATGAATCTTGAAAAACTGAATTGTCAGGTCATTTTTTATGTCTATGTCAGTGATAAAATATTTAACTTAAACAGCAAGGTTTCAAAGTGTGCTATAATTCTTAAAAAAAAAACAGAAAATAACATGGATGACTGGAGTTAAGACGCAAGAAAACCCACATCACAGGAATATGCCACTTGGAAGATGCAGACTCGACAGCACAGCTTTTCCATGATTCAAGGTTGGCAATTTCACTGAAATAAGTTTCCGAGAAGGATCAGTCAGCAACAACGGAGACAACGAATTAATCCTTAAGAGAACAGCAGGATAAAACCAATGCGGCTGCGATGATGTCAGGGAGAAAGATTTTTATCAGAGAGGCAGAATATTCACTGGATGTTCTGCAGAATAACAAGACAGAATACTGGCCTGTATCAGCCCCCCTGGTGCAGCTGGGTGTTGAGTGACTGTCAGCACATATAGAATAATGAGCCCCAGTTTTGCCCCTGGACAGAGCAGAGTGCAATAATGGTGTTTGGATTGTGAGGCAAACAAACTCACTTTTAAAATTTTGTTCATCCTACTTTAGTATTATAACCCCCTCACCACCAACCTTATGACATTAGTTTTTATAGAAACAGATGTAATGCTTGTGTTATTTTACATATATACACAAAGTATCCATGGTTTCCATGTAAAATGGCACGGAAGCAAACACTGTTGTCCCTTAGATGTTTTATGTTAGGGTTAATTTTTGTATTATTATTTTTTTATATTTTTACTGCTAACAATGGGGCTGTCAAAATAATATTTAATATTCTTTTTTTTATTTTTATATCTTTAATGATGAAATGAGAGAGTCTTTATCGAATCTTATTATCTTCTTAAGTTTCATCCTGCTTTACTCAGGATATGTCTTTGTCTCAATTTGACCTTTTTGTCTTATAATATTGCATTTCTTGTATTTCCCTGGCATTTCTTTAGGTCAGGTGTGTCAAACATGCAGCTTGCAGGCCAAAACTCTGCCCATTAGGAAGTTCATTTTGAGCCCATCTTAATGAATTTTGTGGGTGGCGGTGGTGGCCCAGTGGTTAAGATCCGCAAGACTCCAGGTTCTAATCCACCAGCTGCCAGGTTGCCAGTGAGGTGGCATTTGTGGAGACTCATCAAGGATCTGCCCTGAGCCCCTTTTTGTTTGCTCTGGTGATGGACAGATTGACAGATGAGGTCAGACAGGAGTCTCCATGGACCATGATGTTTGCAGATGATATTGTGATCTGCAGTGAGAGCAGGCAACAACTAGAAGAGAACCTAGAGAGGTGGAGGTTTGCACTGGAGAGAAGCGGAATGAAGGTCAGTCGTAGCAAGACCGAGTACATGTGTGTGAATGAAAAGGGTAACGGCGGAATGGTGAGATTACAAGGAGCAGAGCTGGAGAAGGTGAAGGAGTTCAGATACTTCAGAGACTTCGTAACAGTGGAGACTGTGGAAGAGAGGACAAGAATAGAGTACAGGCAGGATGGAACAACTGGAGAAAGGTCTCTGGAGTGATCTGTGATAGAAGGGTGTCAGCTAA
>JAFBJS010001602.1:0-23157 GCA_016785265.1 Paraplagusia blochii
TCCAACCCCAGCAGAGGAAAAATCAACAAACTTTAAAAGTGTTCTCTCTCTGCACCACAGTTCCACTTTACTCCCTCATTATATCGTTCCTGCAACATAGTTGCTATATTGCAAATGTATAGGAAGTGGTGGCCTAGTGGTTACAGAACCAGACTTGGTTTCGGAGAGTTCCTAGTTTAAATCCACAAGCTGCCAGGTTACAACTGAGGTCCACTTTGCCCCCTCCCACTCACTACTCCCCGAACTGGTCACATTTTGTGGTGTGTATCACAATGCAATGATTTTCCTTTTTTGTTTGTTTTTGTTAATATTTTCATTCTTTTTGTGAGAAAAATTTTGTTTTTCCTCAATTCTTTCTATAGTCTTTCTAGCTCAGGATATAGTTTCTATCCTGAGTTTATAACTTATTTATCTGAATTTATATAAACCAACGAGCACTTGTGGTGCCTTTGTTTTACCTAGGAGAGATGGTTTAAACCAACAATTTTTTTATCTTGTGAACTAGTTTTTAAATGACTAGGCTGGAGTGATCTACCTAGATTGAAAAAATATATTTACTTATGTAAACTGGACATCTGGACTTTTTTGAGATCTACTGTTTGGCTCATGCTTTATAGCATATCTCAGCATCTTTCCTTGTTTGACCATCACTCCTTGACTTTGCTCTGTGTCACGTAATAGTGTGTAACTTTAAAGTTTGTTGCTATCATAAAAATGAACAGAAGTAAACATTCCAATCGCTGGAAGAAACTGTTCCTCTGACCGACCCTGTGCTATTTTTTCATGAAACAAGAAACAGACTTTTATTTATTTATTTTTGTTTCAGGATAATAAAATGATTGCTTAAAATTCAAATAAAAAAAGGGTTAAACAATGGCACCACAGCACCCCAAGTGGATACCCATTCACACCAGGTGCGCCGGTTCTAGATTAGACAGTTATTGGTTGGTGACACAGTTGACGTCCAACCTCCAGAGGGAGGTAGTTTGAGGTCAGTTAATAAGAGCCGTCGTGATATTGGAATATTTAACATCTTCATTCATTTTAATATAATAACTTGTCTGTTTTCCTCCAGTGCAGCGTGTCAACAACACATTGCTGCACGTGTTCTCTGCACATGTGAGAACTGACCTTCTGTAGATCATCTCGTCTGGCTGTGTGTGAATTAAAAGTCCATCCAGATATGAGTTGATATTTATTCCAACTGTCAGTTTCAAAGTTGCATCACCTGCACTATTCTCCTTTTTTTAACCTTCACTTTCCCTAAGTGCTTAAGCAGCGTTTTACTCTCATTTCAGCTCCCGTGAATACATTTTCTCAGAGTGGGTTTAATATCTTCTTTTTTTTGCGTCATGTGCCACAATGATGGATGGTCCTGATTGTAGATCCAGGAATTGACAAACCGGAGGGAGGTGAAGAAGCAGGAAGAAGTGTCATTTGATGGCGTTTGTCCAGCCTCGCAGGCCTATCAACGCAGGACAATAAATCTTCTGAATGCATATTTAACTCAGAGTCAATGTACACTGTAGCTTGAAGGTTAACTTGTATTTTTTCCCTCCTGTATTTTGATTCAGATTTGATATTCAAATGTTGGCTGCCTGATGTGGCAGCAGCACTTTATTCCCAGCATTTATTTATTCATGGTTCACTGATATTCTGTGAGGTAAAATAAAAAAGCAAGGTTCTCACCCAGAACAAGACCAGAGCACATTAGGATTAATATGAAAATCCGCCGAGTGCACAGAAAAGATGCTGGATACAACACTGTGTAGTTTCATCTGTATAAAAATGTCTTTTTTTTTTCCACATTCTAGGCGTGAGTTATGTTTCTTCCTGGTGAATACTAACATATTCTCATTCCCACATACGCTCCCAAATTGTTGGTTGTTCTCTCTCCAAAGTGACCACCAATTGATGAGGTAATTAGTCTTTAATATAAAAAAAATCCTTTTTTCAACTGATTACTCATTCATTCTTTTTCATTCTCTTATCCATAACCAGGGCACAGAGGCAGCAGTCTCCATGACTGCCACCCAAATCACACTGCTCCATACAGTGAGCCTTCCTGTGAGTCCACTGGACATTATGTGGGTGAGACGGTGTTATGACCTGCGGACCCAAGTCCACTTTCTTAACCACTAGGCCACCACTGCTGCTTTTTTTTAAGCAATTTTAGTGAGTAACTCACCTGGGGTAAACTTTTGCAGATTTTTAATAGTTTCATTATTGTATTGTTCAGACATTTTGGACACTTCAGCATATTATCCCTAACATTTAGCATGTTTATTCTCTAGGTTAATATATATATATATAAAGTTTTGGTTATTTTTGGTTGGTTACATCTGTACTTCCTTCATTTTCTTCCATAACTTCCCACATAACTTCGCTCACCACCCACAGGAATTATATCTATCTACGTATATATATATATAATAATAATTAAATAACGTCATACTCTCATGAAATAATTTTATTGTTATTATATTTGTCTAAACAGATGCTCCTTTTAGTGGTTCCAGGCACTAAAATGAACAAGAAATATTTATATATTCAATTTGACTGCGTTTCTGCTATTATATTAATCCTTTTAAATAATTTCTTCAGATTTTGATTTATCCTTGTTAAACAGTGTAGCAGTGTTTTATTTTTAGAGATAGATTCGAGTAAAATTGGTGGGGAAACAAACACATTTAACTGTAATTTATTTAAATTAATGGCAAACCCTATTTTCCCATACTGGCAGAATCCTCTACAAGTTCACAACGTGTAATAAAAATGAAAATAACTTAATATGGTTGACAAAGATGCTGTTAAAAGGCTCAACATTCATGAGACGACTCATTAGAGATTGAACTATCAGAAGCAATTGGTTTTGTTTTTGTGATCGGCTTGTCCCTAGTTAAAAATGGCATAAAATGGAGGAGCGTCTCCACATATGTCTCTATCCTGGGATTATGTGAACCTCTGTTCTTTTAACAAGGTGCTGTGGCTACAAATCAGAGCTGCTAATGACTTAAAGAGCCTATTAGCTATGGTTCATTTGCCAAACGGCGGAGGAGCACAGCGCAAGGAGTTTCTACTTTAATTAGGGATTGGCTTAAACACAGCTCCCAGTGGTACAGACACATTACCAATAGTCCTGCACTCGGGTCTATTAGTGCTCAAAAACAGGCCCTTAAGGACCGCAGGTTCCTCACCGCTGTCCCATTATGAATGTTAAAGACAGAAACCCCTCCTTAATTCTCCGTTGACACTGTCTAATAGATGACGGCCACAATGCATGTCCTGCATTCGGCGTTTGTTGTGCGCAGGTATTGACCCGGCAATGCACGAAGGTTACAAGTTCACCTGCAACGGCGGAGGAGACATTCATTTTCTTGCGTGGGAGGAGCGAAAACATCGTCACAGCCGCTCTCAATCGAGCCCTGATCAAGCACAAAGGCAGGTCTGCCTCTAAATAATACATGACTCGTCTTCCCTTATTCTCGTCTCACCCACAGGGAGGCTGAAAGGAGCCAGCAGGTTCAAACATCTCCCCTCATCTTCAAACGTCCTGCGTTCATCTCAGCTGCTGCCAGTTCTTCTGACATTGTTCTGACCCTTGTTCTGAGAGCAGAAAGATACCACAGAACATGAATGCCCTTGTCCTCAAAGACACCTTGTGACGAGGACACCTCAGAAACGGGATGCACATGGTAGGCAGAGTCGCAGCATTTATCAATTATTTGGCAGGGTTTCCTGTACAGTTGAGGTACAGAAGTATTAAACCAAGTACAGTTAGCAAGACAGTACTCTATCTCAGACACATAATTCTTAGAGCACTAATCACTGAAAAAAACAAGGCCTGGGGGCCGAATGCAGGCCGGTTCAGCTTTGTAATGCGGCCTACCAAACTGGACTAAATTATATTGTTAGTTTATAGTACAGTACTACCATTTTGTCATCTGATCTCCTTTAATCCACACTAGAATTTGCCTAAATTTACAAAAATTTTGGCAAGTGAAGAAACAAACCAAATAAATGAAAAGAAAAAGGTGAATACGATTTATCCACGTTCATTGTAAATTTGATTTCCGTGTGTTTAAAAGTGTACACTGGCTCTGGATGGTTTATACAGTAAGAGTGTTATTAATCCAAAACGTGACATGCGTTGCTCCAAAAGATGTTCCTCGGCTGAGGGTTAATCCTAAATAGGCATAACTGGCCAAGAAAACGATCCACAATGAACAAGGCCGGGACTCAAAGACACTGCTCCAGAAACGGGGGTAAAAGTTTGACTCCGAGTGAATAATTACCACCACTTGTTCATTTGAGTGGTTTTGCAAAGACAGCAAATCACTAATTGAAGTCTGCTTTTACTTTCCCTTTCCGAGTCGTGGTCGTTTGATTACAACTAAATATATAAGCTCTTTCTTCGATTGTTGGACGTGGACATTGAAGCAGAAGACAGCGGCTCAGTGTTGCTGCTCTTTGCCTGGTGATAAAGGTTCAGCCCGTTCCTTTAGCTCCATGTGTAGTCATGTGTATAATTGCTCTGGGACTGGAAATGCACCGTGTGTGAATATAAAGGGGAGAGCCATCTAATAGGAGACACTGTTCAAACAACATAGCTTCAGTTTGTCTAAATGTCCTGTGTCAGGGTGAGGCTGCGGAGGATGGAGAAGGCTTCAGGACTGCGACAGCACCGAGCAGAGAGGGACCGAGAGAGAGAGAGGGAGAAACAGGGAGGGAGCTAACGGGGAGGAAAAGCTGACAGAGGGATGTTAATCACAGAAAGTGAAATCAAGCAAAACAAAACAAACAACTGTCTGTACATTTACATTCACGAGCTACGGTTAGGGTTTGATTGGACCACAGTCCTTGTTGCAGTAAACAACAAGTAAATGGGAATTTATGTATTCAGGGAATTACATTCATCCTGTACAGTTGGCAGTGGAAGAAACCCTTCCTTTAGCCTGTTAGCATTTGGTTACTTTTGACTGACGTGTTAGCCTCAAAAAGATGGATAAATAGAGTAGATAGATAGGAGGATGGATGGATAGATAAGTAGATACAATGGATGGATAGATGATAGATGGATGGATGGAGGGAGGGATGGATGGATGGATGGATGGATGGATAGATAGGTAGATACTATGGATAGATGAGCGATGGATGTATAGTAGATACAGTAGATAGATACGGTGGATGGATGGATGGGTGATAGATGGATAGATATAGTAGATAGATAGATACAGTAGATGGGTGGATGGATACAGTAGATAGATGGGTGGGTGGGTGGGTTGGTGGTTGGATGGATAGATGAATGAATGCATAGATACAGTAGATAGATGGGTAGTAGGTAGAGAGATAGACACTTGTAGAACCTTATTGATCCCTTGAGAGTTTCCTTCGTGAAATTAGCTATTTAACTACTCCCTAGTTGGATAGTAGCTGTTAATGTTGGCATATTCATGCATTTGTAACTAACAGGTGAAAACTAGGGTTTTTTTTTTGTGACTTCAATGAACGACTGTGCAGACCAGGCTTGTCTGTGACTGGACCAAATGTAAATGTCTCATCGATCGTCAGACCCAGCCGAGCACAGACCCCGCTTCTATTGATCAGCCCACGGCCAAGGGCAGGATAAGATTCCCAAATCCTACCCTGACCTCTGCCACCTTGACCTTGGCCTAAAGCCAGGAAAATGCCCTTTAGCCCTTTCTCGGTGACCTGTTGCCCTTTAAAGAAATCCCTGGGGTTTAGGTCTGTAACGTGATCACTGTTGTTGGTGTCCCGTAATGGTGCTTTATTTTTTAAATCCTACGTTGATAAATGCTAGATGTGTTCCTGCTCTTTCCGAAGAGCAGGCATGCAGATGTGAGATTACTTGCAGCTCCGTTTTATCGATCAGCTAATTTAATTAGGTTTACCCAGCCTTGTATTAAACACACTTACACCGCCGCAGACGGAGAGGACGTTCATCCCAGTCTCCCATTGATTAAACATATTGTGTTGCAAAGTATCAGAGAGAAGAGTTTTAGTGGAACAAGTCTCATGATTGTCCTTAAATCCATCTCATTTGTCCCTTTGTAATTTTTAAGTCTCTTTTTCCCCCCCGAAAAAAAGTCTCTTGATACTAATTTGACATTTGCAAAATTGGGCTAAGCAACCGCTTTAATGAAATTCAAAAATAAACTGATGAACTGGAGAATTTTAACAGGATAGAGTAGGCACATAATTGCCTGGGGCACAGGCTGAAATTGCGCCCCTGTGAACAGCTAATTGTGAGCCTGCAGCAATAAAAATTTCATTCTCCCCCCTTAAATGTTTATATTTGTTGTTCCTCTACCAGAACAGAACTGGGTTCCTTTAACCTCTAGATAAAATGCAATGAGGTTGCACCCAAAACAGATTAGACATAAACCAAAACTACAAACATGGAACACATTTGATTTGTCCATGTTGCCTTTTGAAATCTTTGTTCTTGATGGCACCACTCTTACAGAATAGACAGCTTTAGAGTTAGATATTTCTTTATCAAAATAATAATTTTTAGCCCTTTGCCTCGTCCATTTTCCTCCATTCAGTGTCACCTCTGCAATCGTGAGAGTTGTGTTTCAAGACCCCCCCAGGAGCTGTCTCTTATACACATCTAGATGTGTATAAGAGACAGGTGTACCACAGGAGGGCGCAGAGGAGTGTTGTTATTATATTTGTCCAGATTAAAGTAGATTAAGTGGAAGCAGACTTTTAAATGGACAAGAAATTAAAGAAAGAGTGGTCTAATAATTTTTTTCCATGACTATATATATATACATATATATATATATATATATATATATATATATACACTCACTCATTGTCACCCAGCCCAGATAAATGGTGAGGGTTGCTTCAGGAAGGGCATTTTGCGTATTAGACAACAAAACAATTTCCATATGGTATAAGTCAGGGCCCGGGTTGACAACGACCACCAACAGTGCTGTTAACCTACAGGGTACTGTTGGAAATTGGACTACTGTTGGTGGAAGTACAGGGTGACATGTAAATTGTTGACTCGTTGTGGCAACCTCAGAGAAAAGGGACAAGCCAACAGGAAAAAGAGAAGATATACACTCTTTGTGAACCCTCAAAAGATGTTACTCTTTAAAGAGAAATTAAATGCCATCTGGAGTTGTTATTTACTATACTGTTACCAAATAAATAAGCAAGGAACATACTTAAAAACAATATTTTGGACCAGTTACAGCAAAATGAACAAGAGAGCAACTGACAGTCAAGGGTCTCTACTTGCTTTTTAACACTTGACAAAAAAAGGTCATCGGCATTATGTCCGTAAGAAATCAAGGAGGGAGAAATTGCAGACAACATACATAGATTACCAGTAAAGCAACTGTGATCATTAATTAATTCTGCTCACATGCGCCCCCATACTCCTTCCCTGAAGCACAGCTTCCAGTTAAAATAAGAACAGACTCTAATGTAAAGTATCCTTGAATTTGTGTTTATAGATAGACGCAGGCTTGACGAGCTGCTATCCTTATTAGCCTAGCAGGACCCGTCACTGTTTAGACTTACCATAAATTAAAGCCTGTAACAGTGAAGTGTCAGGATGACAGTGTCATATCAATACACACAAGACAACTGTAGTCTTTCACTTGTCTTGTGTGCATTGATATGATCTTTGTTACTGTGTGTTTTTAAGTATTATTTCAAAAGTCAGGCATCACGATGTAAACTTAACAATTCCAAGAAAGATATATTTAAATTCAAACCTAGTCTGGTGAAGAGGTAGAAGGTGTTCAACATGACACGTGTCCATTTTTTAAAAACACTTAATTTATCCCTTAAGGAAAATCCCTTTCTGCTTTTTCCCCAATCTGGGACAGAAACAATCATCACTGAGGCAGCGAAGAGGTTCCTCGTCAAAATAAAAAAAATCTATAGTTTCTCGTTCGATAATTTCCTAAATATTCATTAAAAAAAACCTTATATAAATTATTATTTCAACCAAGTGCGATGCCATCTGTAGATCTGCAATAATTAATGTTGAGCTAATTCTAACAATGTTATAGCGAATGTACAACATCAAGAATTATCAATTAGAATCTGAACTTGAATTGTGAAGACCATTAAAATCCTCCAGGTGTAGAGAACGTGAGTTTGACCTTGGTTTCAGGATGGTTGGTTTATAATGGGAAATGCAATATTCCTATGTGTTCCTCTTACTTCTACAGAAGTGTGTGTGTGGGTGTGTGTGTGTGTGTGCGACAGTTATTGATCACTCCTACCAACACCCACTGTGCCTGGTCATAAATCAGTAATGACATTAATAGTGTATAAATCACGGAGGGTAAAATAGATCATAACCACATTATGAGAAGAAATTTATTTCAGTTAAGTGAAATTAAACACTAACAGTCTTCACTTTGAATACGCTAAGACTCTCGGCATGTGGTGCAAAGTCAATAATGACTGGAGCAATTAACTCAGCTGATCTTTTCAGTAACACCTGCAGTGGGAAATTCAATAACACGTTTTTTTTTCCACCCAGAACAAAACAAGGAATAATTTCCGTGCCACTAATTGTCTTGTTAGATGGTCATAGTTTTTATATGGGAACATCGGCGGCCCTGTCCCACTTGGAATTTTCTTACGCTGCATCCTTACCTTTCCTCTATCAAGTCTATTGCTGAAACTCACAACAAAGACCTTGGTGTTCAAACCCCAATTACTCTCCTACCTTCTGAGGCATCGGCAAAGGATCTAATTGGATTTAAATGAACCTTCAGTTTTGTTCCCTTTGTTTCAGCAAATAAATAACCACACGCTTTTTAATTAAGATTGGATAGGAGCCCATGTGGATTGTCCGCAGTTGCTTTCATGTGCTGCTCTTCAAATAAAGGGTCCGGGGGCTCGTGTTGGAGGACGGTTAGACGCTCAGGGGGAGGTTGCATGTCATGTGTTTTCTGCTGCCGGGGCCTCAGTGTGTACAGAAGCACAGGTTCGTTGATTATTGGAGATCCTGTGTGGTTGATCAATTACTCTGAGAAAATCTGTGGTTTTCAAGGCATGGGCCGTCATGGGGCACTGGGGGGGGAAGGGATTGGAGGGAGTAATCCAACAAATATATATGTATTTTGTGTACTCATTTATACTGTATAACATGTAAAATGCCATAGATGTCATTGTAATTACAACATCATAATCTGTGTAGATTTGTCTCATCGTGCTGCTCAGTGCTCCTGCTTGTGCAGGTTTTTGACAAGGAAATGTCCCCACACACGAGAGAGAGGTTTGGTTTGTTCTATTTTGTTCATATCTAACAACAGTTGGCTAAATGGGTTAATATTTGGTGCTGAGAACATGTTTTTCATTTTCTTATGCTGCCACAGTTCTATTGGTTGTAGAATGGTGACAAATAGTACAACAAGACTTTTCGTGTTTACATGTTAAGTAGAATTTTGTGCTGCTTTGCAAATAGTCTCCCCAGTGGTAATGTAATGGTGGTAATGGTGTTGCATTGAGGAAACCCTGATCTAAGAACAGAGGCTTTGTGTTAACTTGTACCTTTTGGGAGCGGTGGCTCAGTGGATTTGAGTCTGCAGGGCTTCAGGTTCAAATCCACCAGCTGCCAGGTTGCCACTGAGACCAGGCAACAATAATACAACAATAATAATAATGCAGTTGATGACATAAATACTGGGAAGTTCAGAAGTGAGATATTCTAAGTTGACGGATGGTTTGAGGAAATGTTTCAATTAAAAACACAGGAGGTTGCAAGGGTCTTCAAGAAACTGACTGATCCGATGAAAGAGGATTCATCATGACCTGGTATACTTAAGTGCTGGATTTTTCTATACTACGCCCACCTGTGAACTTATGTAATTCCTATTAATCGGACTCTGTTCTGGTACCTTATTTTTCTGTCAGACTTAAATAAATTATGGGGCTGTCATCATATATTATGTCCTCTGTAGGTAGCTTACAATTAATCACATCTGATCTAAAGGTACATTAATATTTTCCAAATCCCCAATACTCTCATAAACGTGGCAGATGGTCCTTATGTATTTTTTGCTTTGAAAATGACTTCTTACTGTATTTATCACATCAGAAAAAAAAACAGTCCCAGACACTGCAGTACATCTTGGACACTTTTGACCTGACTGTTTCTTTTAGGAGACTGAGTGAAGGACACGGATATCATATGTCATATGCACATCATACAGGTGTGTGAATCAAAGTGTGTATTTTTTTTTATTTTGCCAGTAAACATTCATATTGAACTGATTTTATTTGACATTCAAAATTGCTGTTGTTACTCCAGTCTGTTACATATGCTAAGTACAACATCTGCTGCTTATATTCAACACCTGAGGGGGAGTTTTCACTCTGACTTTTTTTTTTAACCTGATTCATGTACTAAAAGGTATTTTACACTGCATGCATTGCCTGTCTGTGCTATGGTTATACATGCAGTATTAATGAGTCTAATATATGCATCAGTGCATCATTTCTTTATTTCTAATAATGCCAACATACTTAAAAATGGATCCTAAAAAAAATTGTCTGCAAAGCACCGACATTCGTGGTCAAGTTGAGCCATGTGTTGAACAGATGCTTGAACATGAAAAAACACTTTGACTTTTGACATGTATTCAGTATAAATATGAGTTGCCTTGAATATAAAGGCGGTGGTGTCAACCTTCAAACTTGGACATGAACTGTTATTTTTTTTTTTTTTTCTTCCTTTCAGATGTGATTGGGCTGCAGTCGAGGAGAGTTTTCTTTGTGGGTCCCTGGTGCACGGCTGATTAATTGATTGATCTGCCGTGCACGTGGAGAACACAGGAAGTCATCACTCAGCCAGGTGCTGTCACAAAGCATTCAGCATCTGATTGAATCGCTTTATTTACCTAACACTGGACAAGTGCATAGAATATTTGCTGACTACGAAGAAACATTTTGCTTTTATCATTTAATGGATAGTATTTATTTAAGGTATATTTTTCTGGGCTATTTACTGTTTGCCTAGTTTTTTTTTTTTAGCTATCTCCATTTATTTAGAAGAAAATCGCAAGTATTTTAATTCCTTAGCAAATTATAAATTTTTTTTGCTTGCTTGTTTTAGGTATGTGTACATACTACTAGATATGCTGTTTGTGCCCTAACTTATTTTGGGGTAATTTGACTAATAGATATTTATTCATCAAATTTACCTTAACATCAGGGCTTGAACGAACAAAAAGCCTGCTTGGAACAGAAACAAAACTATAAACATATATTTTTTTTTTTGCAGCATAGAAATTTGCAAAAAATTATGGTAATTTGTTAATACCTTTTCTCTTCTTTACAAATTCTGTGAAGCCCACAATCACGTAATGTGCCTGCTAAAACGGTGGAGGTGCAATATTCTTTGGTTTAAAACAGGTCAGGACTCAGGAGAGTCACTGACTTGGTGGAACCAAAAACATTGAAATATAGTTTCTCTTCTGAAAAGTCCAAAACTTCCGGGTCAAAGCCCTGGCTACCATAGACTTTGATGGGAAAAATGGCTGATTGTATGCTTCACAGGTTTTGTTTAAAACTGAAATAAACAGGGATTATTTTTTTAATACCCATTTATGTTCAGGAACACAATTTTATTTTATGTTTCCAGTTGTTCTTGAAAAAAAAAAGCAAACTGTAATTGCAAATTTTTTTAAAATTAATTGGCTAACCATGTTGTTGTTTGTGCAAGCGTTTTACTAGCTGAATAATCCCAATAAAACATTCACATTTGCAGATATTGATCAACCGATGACACCTTTGTTCATCCTGGCCTTTGCTAACTCAACTCTACCCTGTGAGAGACAGTGGCAGAGAGGATTTCCAAAGTAGACTGTATTTCCTCACGCTTGACTGAATGAGCAGAGGAAATAATGATGGATGAGAGCAGAGCTGCAGGACATCATCTTCTTCATTTGCTGATAGCAGAGCCTCAGTTTTCTGTAACTCCGCACACAGTTTAGGTCATTTCCATTACCTCGGCTCAGATAATTATAAAGTGCTGAATGGAAAATGTGTTCACACTCACACTTTGCTTTCCTAATGCGTGTTTTCTTTTTTTTTTATAAGAAGTGGAAATATTAAAGGAAAATATTAGCAGGCAGTGAAATCAGTGTCAGAGAAGCCACTGCTTTTTCTGCACAGTGCAAGAAATGTATTTTGAAGCCTTTCAGCTCCAGAAAAGTGTCATTGAACATTTCAAATAATAAATCCACTTGAAATCTGTTTGTGCAGGTTATTCTACAGACTCACAGCTGAGAGATCATAGCTGCAAGGCTTCATCCTCCTCCGTCCTGCCTCTCTTCAAGTCCGTGAGCATTCGGCCCCTCTTTTACTCCAGAAGGTGAAGTCAAACAGTTCCATGTGGTTTGTAAGTGAATTAATCATGATGATTAATTGGCTTTCAAGTTAAATATCCAGTGAGCGATGTCAGGCTGCCAGACATCAGGGCTAAATTGACAGGCCTTTAAGGGGAAGCAGATTGATTTACACAGCAGCTAATGAATCCCCCTCCATCCAGGAGGGGAGGAAAGGTAAACAAGTCTTTTTCTTTAGCTTCCTCCCATCTGCCTTGTTCCAGCACTCTTAAACTCCTGGACCTGGATGAATTCCCTTTTCTATTTTCCTTCTTTAAACCACGGAATCAGAACAACAGCATGAATCGACTCAAGTGAGAAATACTTTCAAGGATAGTCAGGAAAAACAAACTTCTGTTGTACTTGGACTAAAAGTGGTAGAACAGAAATCAAATGAGAATTCTCTGGATAATCTCCATTCAAAAATAATTACGAATGTTTTTTTATGTCAATTCTTAAAAGAAAAATGGTCTAAAACAGTGGTTCTCAACTGGTCTCACTCTGGGACCCACATTTTCCTATGGTCATTAGGTCGCGACCCACTCTCATAGAATTCTAATACATTTTCTAAAAAAACAAAAAAAAACCACTTATTTTAAGCAACTAATTTTTATTCATTGTAGTGAGCCTTTCAAAATAAAATATTTATTATTTTTATTTATTTATTTATTTTCTAAAATAAAACTCATGCTCAACAGCTGATTCACATTATTTGGATTTTTGACCAGCTGTTTGCGATCCATTCAGAACGGGTCTGCAATCCATCTTTGGGTCGGGACACTACTGTAGAGAACCACTGGTCTAGAACATTTTGATAACGACAGATCATCCCAGAGATCTCTGGGGAAAAAAACTGTGGAGTTGTCGATTTCAAAATAACAGGGAATCTTTCTTTGTAAAATTTTCATTCAGGTGGTTTTGCTTTAAAAGAGGAAACCGTTGAGATTTAGACAAAGTAATGATAATATACCAGAACGCTCAACCAACACTTCTATCACCGTTCTGGTGGGGGATAAAGGGTTAAGTTAAGACTTCCATTGAATTTTCTAGGAAGAAAACAGGTAACTTCTGGTAAGGATATGTTTTTGAAAGGAAAGGTAAACTCCCTATATGTCCAATTCAACCCACAAATGGATGCAAGGATGGAGAACACGGAGTCTCTAATCTGCCTCTGTCATCTCCATCTCTGACGACTGCTGGTGCGAGCGTCGTCACAGCAGCCAGACGTGACCCTCATCCTGCTGCTCACTGAGAGCTTGATGTATGAGCTCCTGCTGTGATGAAAGTCTATGAGCATCTCAACAGTCAGTATAATGAGATTACACAACAAAATGCCTACCAGCGCTGATAAGGAACCTTTGTCTTGTCTGCCTTTATAAACTAGTTCATGGTGAAGAATGGACGCGCCGACACCTGCGGTTCTGCTGGAGCTCCAGCTGCCGTCTTTTCTGTGTTTTTTACTTGGATGGAGAAAATTCCTTACGTGAAGTCAACGTCTTACCCATGGTTATTATTTTCTTATTCGTCAGATATGGTGTGAATCAAAGTTACATCGTATGGTTCTGATTTCTTCACCATTTGTCAGGAAGCTTGGACATAGACTTGAGAACTGAACCAGGCTTAAACAATGGAGACAAATGAAGGCAAGGCTGCTGCTAATTTTTTTTTGTTTTGTTTTTTTGTGCAGCGTTGTTACATTATTGCATTATACCACAGACTGCTGACTTAAGGAAGTACTCCAGGGAGAGTACTTCTATAAGTCCATATATAAGGGGATGCTCATTGTTTGTATATTCTATTTAAAGCTAAGAAATATTTCCAGAAGGATATTTAAGAGCATTACAATAGTTAGCAAAAACAGAGAAAATAATAATTTCTAACAGCTTTTTCTCCACCGTCAGGAGCCTCACTGATTCTAAAGGTTAGCAAAGACCCTGATTCTCTGTCCCTTGGCTGGTTCTCATTTCTGTACTTTCTGTAGAGTTTGCAGAACAAATTCTTAATATCCCTGTTACATCCTCTAGCTGGTGCTGAAAGGTCACGGCTGGTGAAAAAGCATAAGCGCTGAATGTGTTTTGATGTTCAGTGTTACCTATTCCCGTTCCGTAACCCCCTTGAGCCCCTCTGATCTACTCCTGGGCTCATTAAAACACCCTCTCCACCTCCACATTAGCATCAGAGTCATGGTCAGACTGCTTTGTGTTATAAGGGTGAAAAACAATATCAATAACAACAACAAAAACAATGGTAGCCTTTGGTCCAGGTCTTTGATAATGTACATCAAAGAGAGAGACACTGAGGAGAGCTGTGTTTTCACTGTACACATGCCAAGGTCCTCTCTGATCCTGGTCATGTGGTGTTAGCGCTCGGGTCTGATGATGTAAGGTGAGGTACCGGGTCTGCGGCGTGTCCCCAAGGACGAGAATTTAAAATCGGAGCCCCCAGAAAAACCCTGACATTGGTAAAACTGTTGACATCGATCTTTTATATCTGTGACTGGAGGTTCAACGCTGGTCTACAAAAGGCTGAAACAACAAAAAGGTTGAGAGAATTGATACAGTAAAGAGAGGTTGTTGATGGAAAGACTTGGAGCTACAGAGCTACAGATGTTACATTTTTGATTCAACTTTAAGTAATGGGATAATTCCTTCCGAAATTAGTTTTTTATTTGGAAACAATCGGAAATAAAATAAAATAGTGATCCTCTTTAGAGGGAATTAAAGTTTATCCAAGCCCATATCTGACCAAAAACTGGAGCAGCCAAAATCAAGATGACTTTAACAGTGAACCTACAGATACAAAACTTTTTCTTATTGGCTGTGTCCATTTATATAATTTGAAATGGTTTCCCGTTGATATTTCCTTTAACAATGTGATAATTGTAGGAGGAGTTAGAGAGACAGTCTATGTTGGGGTTGTCGAGGTTGATGATAGAGAGACTCAACACTCAAGGTGTAATTTTGGAAAATGTGTCTTGACCAACAGAAACGCAATCATTTGTAATCTTGTTTGGAGGAAGTCAGTTATTTTGTTTTGTCAGTTAATGGCACATGGGGTGCCACAAAACTCAAGCAACCAAAATGAAGAGTGTGGCTTTTACAAGCACAGACCTTATAAAGACAAAACATTTTGTTCTTCTTTTGCTTTGTCCTTAATGTAAGGGCATATTTATTTGAAATGGTTCACTTTATCAAGGTGATCATATGAGGATTAATCCATGTCAGTCATTTCTTGCCACTGAGTTTTAGGTTATGGCTAAATGTTGTTTTCATTTGGTTGAGGTGTTAGGTTATCTTTTGTGTAATAGAAACAATTTTGCATCTATGATGTTTCATGGCTACGTCCCCACCACCCTTAGAGCTGTAATAGGAAACTCTCGTTCCAACATTAAGTTATTCATGGGAATTAGTAGGTGAGCACCACAGACAACAGTGTCGTCATGTACAACCAAACATGGAGATGTTGTTTACATATAGTTGGTTGTACGGAGATTGCGCTCCTCGTATGTTGTAGGTTCACCTTGTATCACATTCTGTTTCATTTCTGTTGTTCCTTTTGGACTTTTTAAAGCAAATTACCGTACTTGTTATTTTGACATTGTGATCCACACCACTGCACCCAACGAAATGTTGGAGGAGCTCAGTGGTAATTCGGCAGTTGGTGGATTCGTACCTGGAGCCCTCTGGACCTGTGTAAAGTTTTTTTTTTTTTAACCACCACTGCCCTACTGGCTTATGAACGTTAAGGAAGCATTTAGGATTTTTTGCTATTCTAGACGAGAGGTGTTCACACTTTTTTGTCTTGCAAACATTTTTAAATGACCACGGTAAAGTCGCCTGACTTAGAAAGGTGATCACATTAGTAGGAAATAATGAGAAAGTTGTCTTCTACAGTACACTCTCTGGGAGGTTCTCCTTCTTTTCAGGAGGTCACTGCATCTCACTCCGTCCATTGTCTCCTGTTGCTGTTAGTGACTCACCTCCGGTCCTACATTAAAGCCTTTTCTGAATCTTTTCTTTTTTATTCCTGCCTGGCAGCTGGTGGTCTTTCCTTTATTTCTTCTTTCTTCTTCTTTATTTCTTCAATCCAATTCTTTCTTCTATTTCTGATTGTGCTATTGTCTCCAAACCAAAGCTCACCAAAAATCTCAGTACCATCTAAAAGTCCTGTAAGTGTTATAGGGCTTTATATTCATTGATACTAAAACTCAGCCTTTTGTGTACTGCTTAGCGCTGTTCATTTCTTGAACTTTTTAGTAACAACACATTCCTATACTGTGAATGTATAATTAAGACCTCTGTGGGCTGCCATTCATTAAACACTTCAACAGGAAATTTCAATTACTGAATTTTTTTCAAGAAGTGAAACTAAAAATATTGGTTTCTCCCTCGGGGATCGCGTGGAGGAGTTTGGGGGTTTGTAGCTCATGAAGTGTGCAATGTGGATGTGAAACTCCGCTCACTGTGCAGTGAATAAGCGTTAGCTCCGGAGCTGCGTGTCACCATTAACCTGCTGTGTTTAAAGGTACTGCCTGTATTTATTTAATTAGACGCCACTGTGAGGCGGCTTTGATTGACGTGTGGGCTGAGGCAGGCAGTCCTGCCTGCTGCCGAAAACCTTCACAGCGACACAGTGACATGTTCAGGAGTGTTCTTTTGTCGCGCCGCTCACAAATTGCTCGTTATAAATTCCGCCACTTCTTCTTCTTATCACCCTGCTGAATAATCACAGGTTTGTATTTTTAACTTGTGCACAAACACTGTGTGCCTCTTCATGGGCCGATAATGAATAAAGGCAGAGGGAGAAGGAGGCGAACCGGTGATGTACAGTCATTATCTCGACCTGGATAGATATAAAACGTACACCATCAGTGTCCAGCACCTAGCTACTGGTATTTTCCCAATTGGTTTACTGTTGTAGTAGTTAATGTCTGTGGTCAACCACTGGACAACTTTGCTTGTTGTACAGTAAACTGACAAAAGCGAAGATGAAAAAAATCAGTCTAATTATGTAATTGAGTTTGAGGTCTTGGCTTTGCTCGGATAAATCACAAAACTTTACCGTTTTGTCGAGGTGTTGTCAAAGTTGTCATTTGTGTATTGTTAACTTGGCTTTGGGTTAAGGTATGTAGAGTTAAAGTCATCCGCCTCCTACGATGTTTCATGGTTCCGTCACCATCTCTCATATATTTAGGAGCTGTACATTGTTTTGCATAGAAACCACAGCAGAAAAATACGTTGTCACAATGCAACAAACACGTTGGAGATCTTTTTGACTTCTGGTTGTATGCCGATTGTGCTACGTTCAACTTCTACTACATTTTGTGTTGATGTTTTTTTATCCTAGACCAGGAGCAACTGCACTTTTTGGTCTTTGGAGCTTCTTTCTGAATATATAGGTGTTATATATAGGGCTGTCCTAGTGATCAATGAACTGGATTTGGGTCAGGAAGGTTGCAGGTTTGAATCCAACAGCTGCCAGGTTACCACTGAGATGCTCTGAGCGTGGCACCGCCCCCACCCTCTGCTCCCCAGTCGCTCAAAGCTGTCCACTCTTCACTTTGGTGATGGGTGAAAGTTGTAAGCAGCGGTGTGAATCCCAATTTCACAATGAAGTGTTACTTTCCCTACTTAGTGGTTTGGGGCTGAATTTCAGACATCTGTCTTGGAGACTTGGTCAAAAACATTTGTACTAAAGTGCAGCAGAAAAGGACCAACAAAAAACTGTTTTCTTCTTTACCTAAGCTGTTCAGCCAATAAATGTAAATAATGTTAAAATCAATAATGCAGAGGTCACAATTTATGTGCAGTGGATCACAATGTCACAATGACAAGGATTTTTCTTTCCTCCCTTCCTTATCTTATATGTTGTGGTGCTTAGACTAAGTGGCAGTGGTTACATGTCAACTTTGGTATCTTAGTCACTTTTTTCCTGAGGCTGTTAAACTACCTTAGTGGCAATATGACAATATTTATATAGACTGCTATTTGATATTATTTTATGCAACCATGATTATGGCAACTTTAGCATTTTTTGACAAACTGTATACTTTATTTTTAGGATATCTATCTTGCTTATAATTTTTTTGGCAGAATTTAAGACGTTTTGCACTATTCAGCTTGTTTTAGTTATTGTTTTATTTCTATACGTGCCTGCTTAACAATTTTACTTGCAATCTTTGCTAAATATGGAATGAATTAGTTTAAATTGACATGTTTGCTTGTAAGTTAAGTTCTTTATGAATGTTTTTTAGTTCTTTATTCTTTTTAGGAGAGACAAGGGGGGGCAGGATCAGGAATGAGGTGACAACACAGACAGGAAGGTTTTGGAGAAAAAGCTAGAGAAGACAGATTGAGATGGTTTGGACATGTTCAGAGGAGGGACAGTGGATACATTGGTAGAAGAATGATCCTAGACATGGAGCTACCAGGTAGGAGACAATGAGGAGATTGATGGATGTAGTGAGGGAGGACATGGAGGTAGTTGGAGTTAGAGTAGAAGATACAGAGGACAGGGGGAGATGGAAAATATTGACTCGCTGTGGCAACCTCTGAAAAAGCCAAAAGCTTTTTTAAAACTAATTTTGTAGCAATTTGAAAAAATATTTTGTGTTAGGTGGTTCAAAATATTTCATAAAATCCAAAAGTGCATGGACAAATATCTATCCCAAAGTGGAATGGTAGAAATGTATTAATCAAGAAGCAAATATAGAAATGCAGTGCATTTGAATGTCACTTTCAGTAATTATAGTCTGGAGTTTCTCACAGAAGGAGCACAGCTGCCCCTTGGGTATATTTACATTATTGAATCAGACCTCCCTTGTTAAACCTTTGGACACACTTCATGTACCGATTTATTTAACCTTCCGCGCAATTACCACAGATTATCTCCTGCAACAGAACCACAGGATCGTGATTCCAAAAAAATCCCTGATCCCCGCTGCCGCTTGGTATCAAAGATCATTTAATATTTCAGTATCTGATACTTCCTACTTTCCACCTGAGAAATCATCTCCATTACAGAGAGCCTTTATAACCACGTGGGCTTCGGAGAAATCTGTCCATTCATGAAAGGCTCAGGGCCGACCAGAGCCAGGCGGGCCGGCCCTTCAGGGACACCCTCTGTTTGACTTGGCTGGAGGCTGCAGCTGGGCACAGGGCTGCAGTTGTCTATGGCCACAGGCTGCAGAGCTGCAGGTATTTCCTGACTACATTTCTCTCTTGTGCTGTTTGCGCCATATGCGAAGGACGACGTGGACAAAATGTGATTAGACGTTGGAAGGACACGAGCGCAGGAACAAATGCATTTACCAGTCGGTTCACGGGCTTCAGTCGAGGCTGAGAGGAAATTAAAGGCTCAAATGCTTCTCTCACATTAAGCCACCATCTGTGTCTTAGGTTTGTGTTTCTTTTCTGACCAAATCCAAACGCACCCAGTCTCAGTCTCCTGAATTCATATCTTTTTCAACTGTAAGTCTCTCTGTCTGTTCTGTCTGCCTAGCCATCCATCCATCGATCTGTGTGTACGTCCATCTGTCCATTCGTCCGTCTATCGTTGATCTATCTGTCCGTCAATCCACCTATCTGTCTGTCTGTCTTTATTTCTCTGTCTGCCTCTCGGTCTGTCCATCAATCCACCTGTCTATCTGTCTGTCTGTCCGTCCATCCATCCATTCATCTATCTGTCTGTCGATCCACCTACCTACTCTGTCTGTCTGTCTATCTTTTTGTCTGTTTGTCTGTCTGTTTTGTCCGTCTTGTCTGCCTCTCTGTATGTCTATCCATCCATCAATCCGTCCATTGATCTATCTATCTGTCTGTCTGTCCGTCCATCCATCCATGCATCCATCCATCATCCATCCATCCATTGATCTGTCTGTCAATCCACCTACCTGTCTGTCTGTCTGTCTGTCTGTCTGTCCATCCATCCATCCATCTATCTGTCTACCATCCATCCGTCCGTCCATCTATCTGTCTACCCATCCATCCGTTTGTTTGCTATCTGTCTACCCATCCATCCATCCACCCGTCTGTCTACCCATCCATCTGTCCGTCTATCTGTCTACCCATCCATCTGTCCGTCTATCTGTCTACCATCCATCAGCCTGTCCATCCGTCTGTCTACCATTCATCTGTCAGTCCATCCATCTCTCTGTCTACCCATCCATCCGTCCTTCTGTCTATCCATCCATTCATCCATCCATCCGTCCGTCCATCCATCCATATATCTACCTTTCCTTCCATCCATCTGTTCTGTCCATCTATCGTTGATCTATCTGTCTGTCTGTCGATCCACCTACCTGTCTGTCTGTCTGGCTTTATTTCTCTGTCTGCCTCTCGGTCTGTCCATCAATCCACCTGTCTATCTGTCTGTCTGTCCGTCCATCCATTCATCTATCTGTCTGTCGATCAACCTACCTACCTGTCTGTCTATCTATCTGTCTATCTTTTTGTCTGTTTGTCTGTCTGTCTGCCTCTCTGTATGTCTATCAATCCACCTATCTGTCTATCCATCCATCCATCCATCCATCCATCCATTGATCTATCTGTCTGTCAATCCACCTACCTGTCTGTCTGTCTGTCTGTCCATCCATCGATCCGTCCATTGATCTGTCCGTCCGTCCGTCTAATTCTTTCCTATTTAACCATGTGTAATCATGTGTTTATAAAATTGCATTTTCCCCTCTTGAATAAAGTAAAACCAAAGAAGACTTGAAGCTGTATAGTGTAGTTGAAAGTGAAGTAGCAAATTTTTATTAAATCAAACTGAACCAAATTAATATTTTTTGTGAATCGTTCCTGAATCGGATGGTAGCCTGTGAATCGAGATTTGAATCGGATCATTAAGTGATGTGTGAATATCACACCCCCAATATATATTAGTCTAATATATATTTGTCTTAATCATCCTCAATCATAAAGTTGATATTGAACTTTTTTTAAAATTCTTTAAATCCTGTGAAAACGCTTGTTTTTCCTAAAGTGACCATTTCTGAAGTCAACAATTTGCTGTGTCCATTTCTCATGGACGATTGTCTCAAACGCTCACAGTAAACGTTGCGTCTCTTCTGTCACAGCAGGAGTTTACTTTGAAGAAACCTGTCCTGTTTTTTTGCGCACAACTTCCTCTCCTCCTCCGCCGCGTCCTCTTTCTCATCCCTTCATCCTTTTGCTGAGTCATTTCACCTCCACCCAATGCAGCAAAAAAAAAACTGTGCAGCAAACTTTTCACGTCTACTGTCATAAATCATCCCTAATCCAGTAACTATAAAAACTGCAATCCAAAAATTTGACTTCAAAGTGAATAATACCTCATTTGGCTGAACCTCAGACTTTAAGTCTCTGAGTTTGGACAGATTTTGGTCTCTTATTCCTCAGTTTCTGTGAAGCCCTCTTTGGATGTAGTTTGATCATTCTTTTTTCTCACCACATCCTCTGTTTCCCACTCTTTTCTTCTGCCGAACGGCGACCGAGCTTTGTCTCCACCTTTTCTCTTTCTTTTTCGCCCGCTCCCTCCAATCCAGCACTGACTCTGCTTCTGATTTAAGCTCACAGCAGGGGGTTGTGGGTAAGGGCTCATGCTGTGAAGGATCCCTCTGACTCAGGGAGAGCTGAAGGTCAAAGACACTCCTGATCAGAACCACGAGAAGGCACAAAAGAGGCAGGGCATAAAAAATGCAGGGCAAAAATCCTGAGGGAAGCAAACATTATTTTCCCTTTCACTCTGATTTAAAGCTGTGTCCACCTTTCTCCAAACTTTCGTGTTTTCGTTGTCATTTTTGTTAACAATTTTGTCATTGTTTAACCCACACGATCCATAGGAGTGACAGCGGAAAGTAGCGGAGTTGGAGAATTCGTGTTTGTGTTTTCAGATTATAGGTTTCTCAAAGTGCAATGTATTTAAGCCCGTTCCTCACTTCACTTACAGCATCGATGGGCGATCATCTATGGGCTTTGATCGTTCCAGTTTTCCAGGAACACATTTGTGTTTCTGCTCCTGTTTGACCCTCCTTGATTCTGACCTTGTGCTCTTGCTGGGTGTTTTTGCAGAGTGCAAATCAAATTTCGGAATAAAAAAAACTTTCTGATTTTTTTTTTTGTTTGTTCCCCTTCTGAACTTGTCACATACATTAAAGGTGAACTTAGGTGTGAGGGCAGCATGTATTTATTGTGTTCTTACCTATGAAAAGTGAAGGCCCTAGATATGAGTTGAGTCCATTCCACAGGAGAACTTGTAAAACTCTAAGTAAAATATACTATTATTTTTTATTAAAATTCCCCCATTAAAACATCAGAACATAAATATTAACAAATTAATAGATTGTATGAAATAATAAAAATGGGTAAAATAATCAAGTGAAGGACAAGGAGTGAAACGGTGTTGGGCCACTGGACAAACAGAGATGGATTGGGAAAGAAAGGCGTTGGGTAAAATGTCCAAGCAAGGGGCGGTGAGCGAGACAGCATGACAGGGTATAGGTTGGAAAATATAGATGTTTTGTTGCATCATGGAGAACATCTTGAAAAGTTACATACTTGAAAAATTTGTATATTGGGGAGCTCCACTGCACTGGACATATAGTAACAGTCCAGTCTTATTCTGCTTCTTTTCCTTTCACCTTGTCCCTTTTTTCAGGGATTGCCACAGTGAGTCAACAATTACCATCTCCCTCTGTCCTCTGTATCCTCAACTCTAACTCCAACTACCTCCATGTCCTCCCTCACTGCATCCATCAATCTCCTCTTTGTCTCCTACCTGGTAGCTCCAT
>JAFBJS010001602.1:23291-39346 GCA_016785265.1 Paraplagusia blochii
TCCTAAAGAGAACCTCAGCATCTTTAACTCCTCCACCTCCAGCTCTGTCTCCTGTCTTCTACCTATTCCTGGTGTCTCTAATCCATCCATCATGGCTGGTCTCACAATTGTCCTGCAAAACCTTTCCCTTCACCTTAGATGACACTCATTTAATAACAAAACAAAATAGAAATTTAGTAACAATAAAGTAACAGCGTACTGTATAACCTTATTTGTAATAGTTATGCTTTTGTCTATGATAAAGTTCTCAGGATCTTCACCTTGAACTACCCTTCAATGATGTGGTGGTGCTTCACCTTTCTCCGTCCATTTCTACCCAGGGACCTATTCTTTCTAGCCACAGTTTATGTGGAACAGGTGAAAATTAGCTGCTTGCCCTAATTCCAGCCCATGCCAACTTTCATAGATATTTATGCTCTGCCCACACACTGAGGCTACGTTGGTGAAGATAATGTGATAATCTCTGTGGCTCATGTTTGGTCACTATATCCTTCCCAATTTAAAGCCCAATTCTTCGACACAGCATCAAAGCTGCCGTTCACGCCTTCTGCCGTTGAGGAATAAAACCCAAACAAAATTAACATCTGGGCGGGTGGAATGAATGTGAATAGTGCAACACTGAAACACTTTTTTTTTTTTTTGACCACATCTCTATTGTTGTTTTGTCTGGCAGGTTTGAGTTTCCCTTGCTTCTTAATTGTCCCGACCCTTGACTGATAAAACAAACAGAACTAGAACAAGAGCACGAACAAGAGAAAATCATCTGGTTTTCTTTGAATGGAAAACTCCTGGAAACCAGATGAAGCTTTTCTTTTCTTTCGTTCTTTTTTTTTTTTTTTTTCTTCATTTTCTCCTTTGCAATTTTTGTTGGAAGCATTTGCATATTTCAAAAGTCTACCAAAGAAAATAGCCCGGAGCTAGAAAGGGCCGATCTGCATATTGAAGACTCAACAGAGGGTGAGGAGTGGGATACAGAAACAGGGAGGAGGAGGGAGGAGAAGGGGAAGAGGGGAGCCAAGCAAATAAAGAGAGGGAACATCTACGTGCACATGATCTGAATTTGATCTTTAAGAAACAAAAGTGTCAATTAGCTGATGGTGTCATTAGGCCTGGATTAATTGCAGGATGTTCACCACAACTGAAACAGCTTATTTGCTTAACTGTGGTGCGGAGAGAGATGCACAGATGATCAGAGAAGGAGAAAGAGGGAGCAGGGAGGAAAAAAAATGTGCATCATAAGAAGGGCCTCTTCACCCAGCTTCCTTCATGAATAACAAATCGAGATCCCGGTGCTGTGACCAGCCAGCACAACACATGAAAAACATTACCGCATTCCCTGAGTCGTCTGGTTTTCTCTGCATCGCATTGGTCCAAGTGGAAACATGAGAAAAACACTGAGCAGCTTTTCGTGCGGCTTCTACACTTTGTTCCACCGAATGCTGTTGAACAATAAACAGCTTTGCTGGGAAAAAAAAAAAAAAAAATCCGGTGGAATCAATAATCACTCGATCATGAATGAGCATGAAATGCAATGGCGATTAAAAAAAAAAAAAAACACCACCAGGCAGGCTGCATCACTTTGTGACAGAGATTGTGGTTTCACTAATGATAAACACATTATTTACAGATCGCCTAATTGGAGCTAAATGCTAATTGGAAAATGCCGGGATTGGCGGTGTGTGATCAATTCCTCGGAGATGGTGAAAACCCTCCTCCCATGACACATATTCATGACGAATAGTAACCAGTCTTTCGTACAGCTTTTAGACATGAATCAGTCGGCAGCAGTGGTTTTATGGTCTGTCACTTAACAGATTTCCAGCCAACAAAGATCATTCTTTTAATAGTAACACATGGATTTTTGTGTTTTGTAAACACAAGTGGAATCAACCATTAAAATAAACTGGAACAGAATAATATTAATAAATAATATCTCCTTTAGCACTTAGTTTCCTAATCTAAAAGTCTCCTGATTGTTGATTTATGTGTTTTACGTCTACTGAACGTAAAATGTAGTGGTGGTAATAGTGAAATATGACTGTAGGGGAGGCTACAATATAGCATTTTAAGCTATTTCTTTAGGAAAAAAGAGAAGGGGTGATGGTGTTCTAGTGGTTAAGCAATCGGACTTGGTTCTGGAAGGTTCCAGGTTCAAGTCCACAAGCTGCAAAATTACCACTAAGGTCCACACCCACCCAGAGCCACTCACTTGACTCTGGGTGTTCAAAGCTGCCCACTGTTCACTTTGGTGATTGGTTAAATGTTGCGTACAGTGGTGTGAATCACAATGAGGAGTTAGCTTTCCTTCTTTGACGGTTTGGGGCTGAATTCTAGACAGCTGGAGACCAGATCAAAAAAGTTTTGAGCCAAAGTAACAGTAATAACTGTAAGACAATTCATGTTGGAAACATTACATTTTTGCTACAACTCCTTCACATTTACCTTGATATACAATTTTAAATGTATCATTAAAATTGACAATAATAATATAAAAGTATATTTTTTCTTCTTTACCCAAACTGTTGAGACAATCAATGTAAATAATGTTAAAAATAATTATGATTACCATACATTGTGTGTTTTTATACTAACATAATCAGGATAATCAAGTGCACTGCATTCACTATTGAATATTTGCACTGTTCTTTGTGTATTTTTTTTATATATATATTTCATGTAATTAAATCTAACCCACACTATTCCAGTAATCCCAGTGTACTCATGTGTGTACTTATGAACTCTACAATAAAACTTTGAACAAAGAACAGGTGATTCTTCAAGTGGCTTTCTTGGCTTATGTTAAACACTGGTGTTTTAGAGCCATTATTCACTAGAATGCAAACACTTTGTTGAAAAATGTCCCCGCTGCCAAAAGGTCTCTATAAGCTCCTCCATAACAGCCTGACAAAAACAAAACAAAATATGAATAACTGTTACAGCTTAAAATTCATGTTTACTTCTTAGAGTACATCTTGTAAACCAGAAATTCACATAGTTCTACATATTTTTACATATTTACTTTTACGAATCTGAGCCTTCTCTAGATGGATCTCAGTGTGGAGCTGATGTGAATTTTCCTGCATCGATGACAAAAAGCTGACTTTGTGCAGGTCTGATCCTTGTGCGTATTTATCTTTTACCTTCTGGACTGGACCCAACTCTGCTGCCGCTGTCAAACATAAATTAGCACATTCATTCACGCGGGCTGCACCTGGTCCTCCCTCAGCCCAGACACCAGGCCACCAGGCACTCTGAAGACCAGGACCGGGACCAGGACCAAGCCCGGGCCCGTGGAAACATCCCTGCACCGTCTGCGCCTCTGTTTGCCCACTCTCTGAAGGAGTTGCTGACCGTGGGGTTTGTGCGCCTTCAGTCCTCAGCTCTCCAGAGCTGTGCGTCACGGCGCTGAGGCTTTTTCCGCCTTTACCGTCTGAAAAGCAGGGACATTAAGATGCAGGAAGCGAACAAACCCTGTGTGTTTACCTGGAGCGGACAGGAGCAGATCCTGACTCAGGCCTTAGCTGCGCTGCTTTGTTAGAAAAAAAAAAACGATAAATCATTACCTGGAATAACGTCCTTTTAGTGGCTCTGACACTGGGTTGTTTTCTTTCTACACGCGTCGTACGTATTCCCGTACGTACGTCAGTGGCGCGAATTCGGTGGCTAAACCGTCGAAGAACTCCGAGTTCATTTATTTCCTCATATGATGGCAGTTTGGGTTAAAAAGTGGTGTTAGTTTATTATTATTATTATTGTAATTACTATTATGAGTATCATGGGTAATAGTTATTTCATTATCGTTTTCGTTACTGTTTTATTTGCACTAAAATCATGCTAAATTCAACAACACTTCATTGACAGTAAGTAGTGCTACTGCTACTGCTAACTCTCACTACTGTTCCTTTAACCGTGGTCGTTACTGTTACTATGGCAATACTGCAGTCAAGACTACTAGAGTATAAACATAATAAGATACTTCTACTACTTGTATTAGCAGTATTTTTTCTTCTCCAATATACACTACCCTTTGGTGTCATTCGGACATATTTTGTGTTTTCCATGAAAGTCACACTTTTATATATTACTGTGAGTTGTATAATGTATAGAAAATATAGTCAAGACCTTAGCAAGGTAAGAAATAATAAATAATAAGTTGAATTGAATTAAAGCCTTGCTGTCATGTTAATAGTCTTAACTGTTAACTGATGACTGACCAAAGGTTTTTTGACCATAGCCTTCAGAAACAATGACCAAACCCATTGTACCATTAGAACACTGCAGTGATTATTGCTGGAAAATATACTGTACACTACGTAAATATTAAAAAACAGACATTTCATATTTACCTGATTGTTAATTTTTGCATATGCAAAATATAAATGTGGGGTAAACAACAATACGGCATTAAATAGCTAATATATGAGGGGAAAAAACATGGACAGGCTCCCTGACAGTTTGGGGCTGAATTCTAGACAGCTGTACTAGAGTGTCAACAGATGACATTTAGTGATAAGAAACGTAAAACATATTTGCTAAAGTTACTTCACATTTTATCATAATTTACCATCTCTAACTATCTATTGAAAAATCAGTGCTTTACCTTTATGAATGAAGTGTTCCCAAACTATTGGAAGGTAGTTTATGTATTTATAGGCTTTGTCTAAGGTAATGTGAAAATAATTAAGATTATGACCCTAAGATGAACTTCTGTTATTGTCCTAAAGTGTGTTTTGGGTGAAACCTCTTATTAAAGGGTTAATGTACTGTAAGAGTTTACTTTTTCAGTTACTATTTGTTGCTGCCAGAACATATTCCTACTCCTACTCCTCCAACATCAGAACAAGTTTGTTCTTCACATATTCTTCTCTCCTCTTACTGACTGCGGCTTCTCGGTCTCTCAGTGTTCCGTGTCTTTTGTCTTTTCTCTCGCTACCATTGTAACATTCTCGTGCTCTCTGATGTTCTTTTTTCCCTCTCGTCTTGCAACAGGAACTTTGTGCACCCCGGGCTCGATTCCACTCGCCTTTAGATGCACCAACTCCTCTCGGAGTGCGCGTCCAATCAGCGGGAGCTTTGCGGAATCTCCCTGTTGTAATTGGACGGAGAGGCAACAGGAATCCGCAGCCTTGGCACGGCGTAAACACAAGCGCGTCTGACTCGAGCCGCACAGGGCGCGCGGAGAGCGGATGGAGCGAGTCGAGCCTCAGACAGGACTGCAGGTTCATTAAATCTTTATACTTCACTTCTGTTAGAAGCGTTTTTATCCCCGAAGAGCCTGAAGATTTGCGGGGTTCTGTAGCGGCGGCAGCGGCTCTGGATTCGACAGGGCGCATGCTGGATGTGGATTACGCACGGCGACGGAAGTGGCGGGACAGAAAAGTTTTGAAAGCTGCAGTTTTGTTGCCCAGCAATGCGTAAAAGAAACTAAAGTCACTGCCGGAAGAGTTTGGATGGAGTGATTTTTACGCAACAAAACACACGCGTAACGAGAAAACACAAGGTTATAGAGACTGGATTTATGGATTAGACTTTATTTTGTACTTCCATCCAGTAAATAAAATACTTTCATTTTCCGTGGGATGGCAACAGCCACCTCAAGCCCATACCTGGCGAGCAGCAGGATTTTATCCAGCCCGGTCCTTCATAGTGACCGCAGGAGCGGAGGTAGAGGTGGAGGAGGAGGAGGAGGAGGTGGTGGTAGTGGCATGCAGCCGGGCGGCACCGCTGTCACCACCGTTTCAGGTGGTTTCAGGGGAGACCACTCGGTGAAGATGGTGCAGAGTGACTTCATGCAGGGAGCCATGGTGGGCAGCGGGAGCCACATGCTCAGCCACGCACACCAGTGGGTAACATCGCTGCCGCACGCCGCAGCCGCAGCGGCCGCAGCGGCGGCTGCAGTGGAGGCTGGTTCTCCGTGGCCGGCCAGCTCCCAGCCGCAGGACGTGAAGAGAAACTCCGGCAGGGAGGACATCCACTCCCTCCACCACCGGCCCCCGCACCTGGGGACCCATCACCAGACGCACCCGGGCTCTTGGGGAGGAAGCAGCGGCGCAGCGCACATCAGCATCACCGAGGCGCAGCAGCAGCAGAGCCGCATCTACTCCCAGACTGGAGGCTTCACAGTTAACGGCATGCTGAGCTCGCACGCCGGACAGGGTCTCATGCACCCGGGATTGGTGCGGGGACAGTCTCCGGAGCTGGACCACTCTAGTCCGCATCACCCTCATCACCAGCATCATCCTCACCACCACCACCAGCACCATCACACTCACCAGTCACACCTTCACCAGCACCACGGCGTCAACCAGGACCCTCACTCGGACGAGGACACTCCAACCTCCGACGACCTGGAACATTTCGCCAAACAGTTCAAACAACGACGCATCAAGTTGGGGTTCACGCAGGCGGACGTGGGTCTGGCTCTCGGCACCCTGTACGGCAACGTCTTCTCCCAGACCACGATCTGCAGGTTCGAGGCTCTTCAGCTGAGCTTCAAGAACATGTGCAAGCTTAAGCCTTTGCTCAACAAATGGCTGGAAGAAGCCGACTCGACCACAGGAAGTCCCACCAGTATCGATAAAATCGCGACGCAGGGCAGGAAGAGGAAAAAGCGCACGTCCATCGAAGTCAGCGTCAAGGGTGCGCTGGAGAGCCACTTTCTCAAGTGTCCCAAACCCTCTGCGCAGGAGATCAACTCTCTGGCGGACACTCTGCAGCTGGAGAAGGAAGTGGTCCGGGTCTGGTTCTGCAACCGCAGGCAGAAGGAGAAGCGAATGACGCCGCCTGGAGTCGGCCGGACCCCGGAGGACGCGTACTCACAGGTGGGCAGCATGGGTCCAGACACTCCGTCCCCGACTATAGACTGCAAGAGGATGTACAGCGACACGTGAAAACGACTTTAAATTAGTTATACATCAGCACAGTCTGGACAAAGTTTCTTTTTCCCTGAGTGACTTATGTTCCTCAGAATTTAAAGAAATAAGTTGGACATATTAAACTGATGACACCGAATTCTTTAAAGAAGATTCAGACTAAAAAAAAAAAAAACAACAGCTGCAAAGATAAATTTCAAAACCAGTTTACTTTTGAAAAACTTTAATTTGGGAGATTTTTTAATTTATGTGTCCAATGCCCACTAAACTCTTTTGTACGTTTCCCGCCTGTTTTCTTCTTCGGTGCACATGTGTCTGTTGTTACCCAGAGACAATGTCCATTTTCTGCACCATACTGGCTTTTTTTGTCCTACAAAGCAGCTCCTACAGTGAGGCGCAGTTAAATCTGACAGGAAAAACTAAATTTCTCAGTCATTTAATGCCAAAAGTCACATAATCTCAAAGTCCCTGTACAGTCCAACTCTCCTTCTTGTGCTGCAGATTTATCTGAGCTGTACATTGTATTTTATAAAAAAAAGAACAGTGATTCAAGGTGTTCTAGGTTGTTTTTCTATGATGAGCAATAACTGATCTTTCTGTTGAAGGTGTTTTTTCCACTTCTCTGTTGTGTTTGTGGATTTTTGTTATTACGCAGTCTAAAAAAAAGACAACTCCAGTGTTTCTTCATATAAAACTGTTTTTATCCAATTTTATTTGGACGTTATATAACCAAATTCCCTGCATAAGTTAATGTAGAAGTAAATCTGCTGTGTATTCCTGTGTGGTCATTTGGATTTATTTATTTTCGCCCGTTCGCCCCTCTTATTGTGTTTATTTTTCGCTGGAACAAGGAATAATTTAAATAAATCTGAAAAAGGGGGAAGAGAATCTGTGTGGAGACATTTGTAACACACAACACACACACACAAAGACCAGGTCAAACTAAGTAACAATTGTTTATTGTTTTTTACTGACATAAATATATCAAACTTAGCTAATTTTAGCTGTTCTGGTTTGCTTTGAAAATGTAAAAAAAAATCAAATAACTTTGTTTTAAGTTCTGAGAAATTGAAAAACTTTGACCTTAATGAAAAACGTACTGATCAGGAGAGTAAACCATGTTTAAATATTTACCTGCTGTCGCTCCGTTAACACATTTCACATTTTTAAGTTTTCAACATGAACTGAAATTTTTTACACTTTTCTTTGACATTTCCTGCTTTTCTTTCTGTCAAACTTTGCTGTTTGATATTGTGACAAATAAGAATTTGTCAAAAGTTATTAGTTATTTATTATTTTTTTGAAAAGTCCTTCAGTGTTGACTAACAGCATGTGAATTTATGGAACTCTTCATTTCTCTATTATTATTAATCTGTGTTCGGTAAAATATAAGGCCTGTCCTGAGGTTGCAACTCATTTTCATGACCCTGACCCTGACGTCTGGTATTGCTGGTGTACTCTGACCAAAACACGGCTGATAATTCACACAAACCCATGCGTTATTTCTGCTCCCTTGGTGTGCAGTAACATTTACATCTCTAATTTTTATGCATAGAGATAAAAACTCTCTAATTTTTATCTCTATGGCTACTTTAAAACGCCCTGGAGCCGTTTTAAAGTAGCCAAAAAACAAACAAATCTGTGATGTATTAAATGTCTATATTAAGGATAAATTAATGTAGCTTTAAAAATCAAATAATGGCACAAAACAGAAACATTTTGCAAAAAAAAACAGTTATAGCTGAATAAGTTTTCCTAGAAAGAAAAACATTCCACTTCTTCCAGTTTCTGTTTTCTTTCTTATGCTGCGCTGCACAAAGAACAAATGTGTCTACAGAAATAAAATTTCAAGACTAAAAAGTCTTAAGTCTAAAAGTGTGTTATCTTTTTAAATATTTTACTTTATTTTTTAAAACCAGCCTTTAAACATGTACTCAAAGAAGAACGACTGCATTTGTCAAATAATTGTTTTACATGGAGTTTACGGGATCGCTGCATGGTTTTTCAGTTTTCTTCCACAGTCCATAGACATGCAGTATGTGGTTAATTGTTCACTCTGTGTGGACCATGTGTGTGAATTTAAGTGTGAATGCTTGTTTGTCTCTAGATGTCTCTCCTTTGTCCCAGCAGTATCCTGCCTTTGTCTGTTCACTGTTAGAACTGACTTCAGATCTGCTGTGACCAAACCAAAAAATTAAAACACATTAGAGTCCAACTTAGACCGTCTGTCATTATCATGTGATCCAGCAGGGGGTGACCTCAGCACCTGTAGTTTTCTTAATACGTCAATAGAAGAAGAAGGACACTGTATACTTTATATCTCGTTGTAAGGCGATATTTTCGACCCATCTCTGATCAGGAGACAATTAAAAACATTAATAAGAACATTTCTCCGAGGGTTGGAGTCACAAGTCAAACTGATAAACACTGCAGGCGTCAAAGCAGAAACTTTTGGGAGTGACATGTCAAAGATCATCTGGTCGGCCACAGTAGCTGCTGAAATCCCAAACATAAACCTGGAAGTTAATGCGTAACTGCAGAAACGTTAACATCTGCACGAGTGCATTTGGCTTCCAGTCCTATGAAAACAAACCACTGAAACTCGGACACAAGTGAATCACGTTTGCACTGTTTTTATGGATCTCTCTCCCCTTCATTTAAACACAGGTAGGCATTCAACACTAACATGACAGGATGTGTGTGTGTGTGTGTGTGTGTGTGTGTGTGTGTGTGTCATTGACAGAGAGAGAGGGAGAGAGAGAGTTTGTGCATGCCTTTGCTGAACATTGGCAGGATTTTAGGAAAACTTTGGCCCGGCGGTTATAAATAGCAGTTCCTGCAAATGAACAGTGGGTTTGACTGAGTCTCTCACACGTCGGCTTTTACATCTGTCGTCACCTCAGGTAAATCTTCAAACATCGGAGAAGCTGAGAGGAAACAAGTGGATGTGACAAGGTCACTTTGATGACGCGTGACTGACTTTAATGTGTGAGATGAGAAATTTCCAGGACTCTTGGATTAAAAATACTCCCAGTGAATGCAGTGAGACACATCTTCAGTGTTACTATATTTGTTATATATATATTTTTTAGGTTTTGCAACATCACACACACTATCAAATACTGGGGTTAAAACTGTATAAAAATCTGTGGCCAATGTCTGGTCCAGTAGATGTTTGTTGTTTTCATTCTTTTTTGGTAGATCTAATTTATTTGACATATATTTCTGGCCTAGCTTTGCCTTTTCATGAAATATATTTGCTCAATCACTTTCGAGTTTTTTTGGTCTACTCAGCAGCTGTCTTTCAGATGTTGGGTAACCCTTTGGCTTTTTTCAGCTTTATGTTTTCAGAAAATCTTTTACTTTTGCATTTTTTATAGCTTTTTTTTCCCAAACTGTATCATCTGTTTTCACTTATTTAATACTGATATTATGCCCAATACTATGGTGTATAGTATGGATGACTATATACGCTATAGATATACGCTATCATTATACATATGTAAGAGAAAAATATTTCTTTGGTTTTCTCACGCTCCAAGAGTTTTCATGTTTTCATCATCATTTGTTTACCACCCAAAAAAAACTGTAACGTGTTATATGGATATTTAATGAAACATTATATTTCTTTCAAAATATACTTTTATAACTGCAATATGTAACATTTAGCTGTAAAATGACAAAAAAAAACATTGTGGAAGCTGATTAACTATTGTTTTTGTAGCTATTGTTTCAACCCATTATCTTCAAAAATTGGACCAGTGTAACCACAGTCAGTACCACTAATGGCTTCTCATATGATGATGGTTTTCCAATTCCATCAAGTGAAAAAAAAAAGATGACAGAATCTAAGCTTCCAGGATTGCAGCGTGATCCCCTCAAAGCTAAGCCATGTAAAGATCGGAGATAAGGTCGGCATTGGGGGAGATAAAAAAATCCCTTTAAAGGGTTTCATCCTTACGTGATGTTGGATGTGTCTGTGAATATCAATGCCAAAGTATGAAGGCGTAGGAGCGGCCGATGCAACATCAGCAACGCGTCAATGAGTGAACCATGTGATTCCTCTGTGGACATCAACAGAGTGGTTTATACAGGAGTCCTGGAACAACTACACCTCCACTCTGGGCTTCAGCACAGGTTCTAGGGGTTGGTCACAGTCTTGAGAATTCTAGTTTAACTAATGCTTTTTACTTTATACTGCCCAAAAAGACCAAAGTGTAGAACATCGATTCTCAAAGTAGGGGCTGGGCCCTTCAAGGGTCTTGTAGTAGGGGAACTGAATGCACTTCAAATTTCTTTACTTTAAACATGTCAAATTTCTTTACTTATAAATTTATTTGTGACAAAAGCAATTTTTAAGGAAATGTAGCGTTTACTTTTTTTTTTAACTCAAATCCAGTGGCTGACATGGAGACACTGGCCGAGAGTCTATGGGTGGAATTCCAGTTTCAGTAGACTGGTGCTCTACACCAGAGTTTCCAAAAATCTAATTAAAAAAGTTATGAAACTTCACGACCCAAATAAAAAGACATCATTCAAAAATCACTGACCAATATTGACCATTAGTGAGGATATTTTATGGTTGCCCGTGCAATATCCAAGTAAGTCGCATTACTTCGATTTTAAACTAGAGAAAACAGTAACTGAACCAACAAAAATGAATGCAAGACGACCAAAAAAAAAATCTCTTGTGAACCACCAGAGGGCAGCAACCCAGTCTTTGAGATACAACGTTATAATCAAACGATAGGAATATAATAATGTATTTCATTACATTACATCACAATAGGGTAGGCAGATGCTTTTATCCAATGCATCTTAAGATTTCTTCTTCTAAGACTTCCTTCCGGCTTTCTCACTTTTTTAGGGGTCGCCACAGCAAGTCAACATTTTCCATCTCCCCCTGTGCTTTGTATCCTCAAATCTAACTCCAACTAAACTAACTCCATCAATCCCCTCTTTGTCTCCTACCTCCTACATCTCTAGGATCATTCTCCTACCAATGTATCCACTGTCCCTCCTCCGAACATGTCCAAACCATCTTAATCTGTCTTCTCTAGCTTTTTCTCCAAACCTTCCTGTCTGTGTTGTCCCTCTAATCACCTCATTCCTGTTTCTGTCCATCCTTGTCTCTTCTGGGCTCTGAGCATTTTTGTGAGATAAATGTCATGAAAAATCATGAATAAATGCTAAAATGCTTCAAGCTTTTTCTACGCTATCTGTCGGTTAATGCTGGCACTGCAATACAGTAAAACAGGTTTTGATGAGCCGCTGCTGGTCCCGGGGCGTGAGAAATCCCAGGTCTGAGCTATAGTGTCCTGGATGTCCTAGGAGATCTTGCAGACTATTTTAAGGATGTATAATGGCCAGGAGCGTAAGTGTCAAACATGGGGTCTACGGGCCAAATGCGGCATGCCAGGTCCGCTTCAGTGGCCTGCGGGAGCTCAGAACGTTTGCTTTAGGAAACAGTCTTGAAGTGCTGATGTACTTCATAACCTCAACTAGAGGTACATGTATTGGTTTATAAGTGGTTACATTGATAGAGTCATCAATGGGAAATGCACTGATAGGGTGTAAGTCTACAGTAGATGGTGGGGTTAATTGTTAGTTCATTCTAGCTTGGTGCCACCTGACATTCAACCCTACAAGATTCCATAATGGCATTCTGGTCTAGGAACTGGACTGGGATCTGCAGGTCAGTTCCAGGTTAGTATCCACCAACTGCCAAGTGGCAACGTCACCACACACTGCTCCCTGGGTGCTGAAAACTACTCACTGTTGACTTTGGTGATGGGTCAAATGCCAGGCGTTTTGTGTTGAGGATCACAATGACAATTGCTCTCCTTCCTTGAACAAGGAAGTTGGTGGCCTAATGGGGCATTTGGTGGCGTAATGGTTAAGGAAGCGAACCTGGGTCTGCAAGGCCCCCGAATCCCGTACCGCCAAGTTACCACCGAGGTCCACTGAGCATGGGACCGTCCCCACTCACTGATCCCCGGGCGCTCAAAGCTGCCCACTGTTCACTTTGGTGATGGGTTAAATACAGAGGTCACATTTCGTTGTGTTCAGTGGAGTGAATCACAATGTCACAATGACAAGGAGTTTGCCTTCCTTCCCTTTACATTTGGGATCATTGGGGGTGGATTCCCCTCAAGCTTCCTGAGCCATATGGTGGCACATGTGTTTTGTTTTTTTTTGCACTTGCATACAGGCGCTCTAATTGTTTCTTGCATCAATGGATGGGGAACTGTTGGTAGTTGCCCATTTAATTCCCTATTACATCCTCAACATCCACAACAACTGCAGATACAGTATAATAGGCCAGTAATTGCCCTTGAAGCTCTTTTAGAGGCACTTTACATTAGCAATAATGGCCTGATAAACCCTTCCTACGATCATTGCTTCCTATGTCTTAAAGTTCAGTTTTCCCTCCCATACATCCACACACACCTGCAGCTGCTCTTTCAACGTGGTTTGCACATTATGGTTTTTTTCAGGGTTTACCGTTAATTATTTTCACCTTGGGGAGACTGGTTAACGGCGAAAGTCTAACACTGATTAACACGTTACGGCTTTTCTCTGCGTGAAAAGGAACTCGTGAGACTCCTTCAACTCCTAGCTGGAGTTGGAGGCGGCGGTATAGAACACCTTGGAAGTGCTCGAGATTGGTTGTTTAATATCACAAATAGGGGAATATTTGACTTTCATTCCGTATTGATGCGACACAGTCGTTTTAAATAGTGTGTTCTCTCCTCCGAAAATTATTATTTGCACCTTTTTTTGGTAAAGGATGAAGTAGAAGAGTTTCTCCATTAGGAGGAATTGAAAGCAAATATCTGCAGAACAATGGACAGGGAAATGAAATTTCTCCCCGCGCGGCCTTCTTGTCTGTGAACGTGAGGAGCATGCATGTGCCAGACCGCTGGAGTGGAACCGCGTCGACGGGCATGTTCAACACATGTGCATGATGCCAATTTAGACAAGCATGCGGTGCAGGCCCATGAAGGCGAATCTCGCATCCCGCATGTCTGTGAAGCTGTGAAGACCCCGCGTGCGTGTGAAGATTGGAGAACACAACAGTTCCATGATCACCCGCAAATTAATTACATTTTATCTGCGATGAGATAAAACTGAGCGCAACGAGCTCGTCTCAGAAACGGCACACTTCATTATCTGCACTTCACTCCGTGATGCGTTCACGTGTTTATAGTCATTAAAAACGGGCTTCGATCTTAAATTCAACCAAATAAAAACACTGTATGACTCATTGATTGACGGTTGACCACCAGGGCCATGGGGACCCAAGGGTTAATGCTGCCATCTACTGGACAGATGAGTTACTGTAGACCAGACAGTCACACTGGGGCAAAATTAAAGACTGGGCCCAAGTTTTGGACCAAACGTTATACTTTAATGGAAATTATCTATTTTTTTCCCGCCCTTCCAAATATATAACGTAGATACATACACACCGGTAGTATTTGTTTCTTATTTTATCTCCTTATCTGTAGACTTTCCAGGTTGATTTAAATCTTATTTATAGGCCAACGACGGCAAAAACCTAAAACAAACTGTGATAACAAAGTGCATACACCTCAAAACTACAACAATCTATGATCGACATCAGTCTAATACTACACCAATCCTGCCAGTATGTGAGTGCTAAATACACCAGTACCTTCACTGTGGGCCACATTTGGGCCCCAGTTTTACATATATGTACACCATGGCAAATAATGATAATAGATAATTAACCTTTGGGATAACAGTGGTTATGATTAATAATTTAATTTTAAAACCTAATATATACCTTTAAATGTTACACCTCATCAAGATGTCTCTGTGCTACTTGGTTAATCTGGAATACTAATCTAGATTTTACCGAGCCACACAATAATTTATTGTCTCTGTTCTATAATGTTGTTAGTGTCTGTTAGGCATAATATGTGCAAAGAAGATGCATTTTGTATGAAGTTGGAATAATTATAAATTAAAAGGGTATTTGATTGTTGAGTAGGGCGGCAGTGGTTAATGAAGTGGACTTGGGTCCACAAGGCTTCAAGTTCTAATCCACCAGTAGCCAGGTTGCCACTGAAGGACTCTGATCGTAGCACCGTCCTGACCCACATAACTTCCAGTGGGCTCACCACCCACAGGAAGGCTCACAATATGGAGCAGTTGGGTGGCAGTCATGGAGACTGCTGCCCCTGAGACCTGGTAATGAACAAGAGGATGAGGATGAATGAATGATTATTGTTAATAATGCAAGTTTTTCAGCACTTGCTGACTGATGTAAAAAAAAGGAAAAATATATTAGCATTGTGGATGCTGTGAAGCATGGTGGATGTAAAGGTACACAGTAGATTAGATTACCGCATCAAAATAGAAAGGAAAACCTTTGAAAAGACATAACTAGACGATATAAGATCAGATCAGATCCAATATAGATTATATCATATTGAATTGTGTAAGGTCCAGTAATTGGATTGGACTATAATAAGTCACATTAGTTTAGATTAGATAAAGTCAGTTTGGATCAAATCAGACAACTCTACATTGAATTGCACTGGGTTGGGTCAGATTGCTGTAGATTAGATTAAATTAGATCAATTCAGATTGCATTACATCGGATTGCTTTGGGTTTGATAAATTAGTTGGATTAATTAATTAAAGATTAGATTGGATCAAATCAGATCAAACCGAATCAGATCGCACTACATTGGATTGGACTGGTTTGGATGTAATCGGATTAGACTAGATCAGATTAGATTGGAATAAATCCCCTCAGATTAAATTACACTGGACTGTATTGGGTTGGATTTGATCAGATTAGATTATTTCAGATCAGATGAAAATCAGATTACACTACATTGGATTGTATTAGATGAGATTAGATTAACTCTTCGATTCGATCTTTACCTCTAAATCAGGGGTGGGCAAACTTTTTGACCTGCGGGCCAAAATTTCTCCTAAAATTGGACACGGGGCCGAGTCAAGAGCAGAGAGATGGAGCGTTTGTGTAAGCTAAGATAAATGGCAAGTAAAAGTCATGTATCAAACCCAAAATACTACACTTCTAATAGCCTTTATAATGTAATCTACTGGGGAAACGCAGGCATTGTAGGGAAAAGTCGGAAGTTTAATTATAATAAAAATAAATTATTTAATTTGGACAGGGATGGC